>CATIWF010170499.1:0-28299 GCA_949630135.1 Balakata baccata
TTGAAGCAACTCTTAGTGTTTCTTGAATAACCCTTGAAGTTATGGGCATCTTCTTGGTATCTGCCCAACTCAGAACCTTCTCCTCACCACACTTCTCTTTACTTCTCACTATTTCCTCCTGTTCTTCCTGTCAAACCCAAATCCACAAGCACATAAAACTAGGTCATTTAAAATAAATTATAAAAAAAAATTATCATAATAAACATTAAAATAAAAAATTCATATATACTTTTTTAATCTAGGCCGTGAATAAAATTAGGCATGAGGTCAGAAAATAAAATGTGTACATACTCACCGTTACTGCCTGAAGTACACTTGGATTTTCTCCAAGGTACTTAAGAATCCATGTCAGAACACTAGCGGTAGTATCACGAGCTGCAAAGATTACACCAATAATGTTGTCTGCTATTTGTTCGTCAGTGAGGCCTTCTTTGTCACCCATGAAAGATCCAAGCAAGTCATTACACTCCAGCTTCATTTGCCTCCTGCTTGCCAGAATTCTTGCTAAGATCCCTGCCAATTCCTTTCTTGCTTTCATTGCCTTGTTGAACAGTGTTCCTGGCAGGTTTATGGGCATTGAATTATACCCTTTTTCCAGAATGTAGTAGCATCTCTTCAGATCTTCTCTGTATGAAACTTCATCTTTTCCAAATATCGAGAGCAGGGCAACATTGAATGTGTACTGCAACAAACAAAAAGTTGTTATTACTCTGCATACAAGATGGACTATAATTAGAATAATTGGTAAGACCCTATTTAGAAATGAAAAATCATCTGACAGTTGAGAAAAACAAGGGAAAGCAAAAACAGAGGAGCTCTGTTCTGTTATGTTTTGCTCTGTTTTTAATTTATGCAAGAAACAAACGGAGGTCTTACTGTTTTCATTTCTTGGAAAGTGTTGATATTTCTTTCTTCCCAAGATTGTATAGATTCTTTCGCTATAGATTCAATATCGGGAACGATGCTTTTGATTGCATCTGGGACAAAAGCTCGCATAACAAGCTTTCTCAATTTGTGGTGGTACTCTCCTTGGTGAAAAAAGATAGCTTGCTTCCCTAACATCCTTTCTTTGCTTGCTGGAAATGTTGGTTTGAAAAGATTTGCTCTAGTTACCAGCACAAATTTAGCAGCTTCAGGGCTTGAAATCATGACACAAGGACAACCCAAGATGTGGGTCTTGAAAACAGAACCATACCTATACATGAAACAGAACAAAATTCTCATTAGCCCATTTTTTGTGAATTGCATTGTAAGAGAAAGTAAGTAAAGTTTTCACCTTTTTTGTTTCGAAGCAAAGAAGACATTTGGGTTTTGAGAGTAGAGTTGGAAAGTTTCTCCTATGTAAGGCCAACCCAGGGAGCCAGGGGGAAGAGGCAATTTTCTTTCATAGGAAGCGAAGAATTTGAGCAAACAATGGAAAAGAAAGATGAAGAAAAAGGAAAGAAACGAAAGAAAGAAGAAACAAGATAAATCCATGATAATACTCACGAGTGTTAATAGTTGTGTGAAGAGTAGTAGTAGTTAGCTAGCAAAGTAGGGAAAATGAGTTTGTGTGAAGAAAAGGAGTGAAGAGGAGAAGTTATTTATAGGATTATTTTTTTGAGTTTTTCCTTTTTTTTTTTAAAACAAAAAGAAATTAAACAAATTAATCTTTTTTTTTTCAAAAAAAAAAAAAAAGTAAGAGAGAGAGAGAGACCTTTCAAATACAGCTTGAATCCACACACGGAATCTCCCTCCAGCTCATGCATGGTTTCCTTTTATTTATTTATTTTTTGGGTGGTGAAAGAGAAGGTTGAGTTTGCACGTGTGAACAAGCACCCAAAATTAGTATGTGCTAATAGAGATTTTGCCCAAAATGAGTTGATTTTAAAAAAGAAAATTATTAGTACCTCTTTTTTTTTTTCATCCGCCTCAAAAGATAAATTTGTTTTCCGTTTCTTGTTATTGAAAATTATAGATCGTTTTTCTTTATTAAAATATAGTACTTTTATTCAATTACAGATATATCATTATTTATATATTTAATTATTATTATACTACTATCATTTATACTAATAAATAAATTATCAATTAATTATTATTCTTTGACTTTTAATTTTTTGAATTTTTAATTTAAAAAAACTTTTGAAATTGATTGATTTTTTTTATAAGTATTAATTTGAATTTTACGTTAAAAGAGATAGAATGATTATTTTCAAAATAATAATAAATGAAAGTATTTTTGAAATATATTAAACAAAAATTATTAATTTAACTAAATTAACTAATTTTTTTAGTATTTGCAAAAATAAGATCACTAAGCCTGTCTTTTCTAAATGAAAGAAGTATTAGATATATATGATAAAATTGGTTTACAAAGATTAAAATTTTAATTATAAAAAAATAATTAAAAATCAAAATCTCACAACTAGGATCACAAAAAGTAATAAAAACAAAAGGGTGATATTTTATTACTTTAGTACACAAATATAGGACTGGCATTGAGTGGCGTATGAGTAGGAAGGAAGATGGAAATTTGATTATTTTAATTAACCCAATTGGCTTATAAAGAAGAAACGACTCTTAAGCAGCCTAAAAGATATTAATACTCATCATTTTGTCTCTTTGCCTTTTTTCTTTTTTTTTTGTGTGTGTGTGTGTGTGAAAAATATGAGTATTGTTCTTCTTTCATGGAATTTGCCTTTAATTGTTAATGGCATCTTCTACACTACGTACATAATACACATAAATAATACCACATGCACGTTATGCTACTTCCAAATTCCAATCATCCCATCAATTTCAATATTCTTTCTTTGTCCCAATCCCAACTCCTCTACTTGTAACCACTTGTACGTTATGCTTTTTTTTTTTCCCTCCATTAATGGTAAATATCTTGCAATTAGCTTAATCACTGTTACTAATGCTTCTTTTTTTAATTCTATTCAAAATTGATAAATGGTTCTTTTTAGCCATTTCTACCTTTGAAATTCGTCTCAACAAACTTGGCTAGTAAGAGATTTTTTTTTTTTTATTTCTCCAATATTTGACATACTATTTCAAAATACTCATTCCGTACATATATATCATTATTCACATTATGGGTGGCAATAAAGAAATCGATACGAATTCAGCACGATATTTATATATTAGAGCTGAAGTTCATCATATTTGTATTACAATCGTATCAATCTGATAAAAATATAAAAATTATCGTGTCGTGTTCGGATTGATCTACTAATAAAAAAAAATATGTTTAATCCGACACATTTAATTCATATGCACATTAATTAGGTCGTGTTATGCTAAATTTATATGTTAATTGTGTTAAACGTGTCATATCTTGTTAACCCGTTATTAGATAGATTATGTTCACATTCAACTTTTAGACACTATTAATTTATCATGTTGTATTCGTATTTACTCTTATCATATTATGGATATATCAAAATACAATATGAACACAGCCTGTTAACATGAGTTGCCACTCCTAATTCACATGGATGATATCCCCTATCGTATGCTAATTATAAGTTAGAAAAATTACTATTTGTCCCCGTAATTTGATTTAATACACCGTTATATTTTTGAGATTTGAAAAATATAGAATTTATCTCATTTAGTTTGACATAATACTTTAGTATCTTTATGAGATTTGAAAAATAATATAATGCACTAGTAAAAAATAATATTCTCTTTTATTTGGAGGGTATTAGTCCAATAAATCAAACTTGTAGGAAGATGCTAGTGCAATATATCAAAATTTCATGGAGTAAACAGTATAATTTTCAAATTTTATAAGAATATTAATATATTATATTAAATTACAGTGAACAAATTGTATATTTTTAAATCTCAAAAAGTACTAATATATCATATTAAACTAAACTAAACGAAGCAAATAATAATTTTCTGTAATAAGTTTTAATTGTCATGTGAGAAATTCTCAAAATCCCATTTTAATTAGTTGTGATTCTCATCAAGTGGTCATGTCCAAAGGGTTGCATTTAGTAAGTAAGAGTTTTAAATAATACGTAATATATTTTTCTACTGTCATATATATATATATATTTTTTAATAGAAATTTCATCTATGCGCTACTGGTATAGATTTATGTTAATGTATTATGATGCTAAATATCTAATGACATTTTATAAGTATTTTGTTAGCTAGGATTTTAAAAATTATGTATGATAGTATTTGACCCCTATGAAAATTAAAATAAAATCGTCATTTAAAAAAAAAAAGAATTTAAAAACTGTAATAGGTGAATTGTTCTAACTCTAAAACAAATTAATAAAATCATATATGGTATTAATTAAATTTGACGATAGGTAGGAACATTAATTGTTGACCAATAAAAGTTAGGACATGTGGCTTTTCTGCTAGTGGTTTGGAGAGTGGAGATGAGACTTCAAATTTAATGTTATAGGCATGCTTCCGTAAGCTAATGTTACATTTGGCATTGCAAATAATTATGAAGCTTCATAATTCCCAATACCAACATACTTCAAATTATATTTTAAGCTTCTTCTTAATTAGCTTCATAATTATTTAAGAGAAAATTTTGAATTAATTATACATACCATATTATCTATAAATTAAATCAATTATTTATTGGTAATTTTTATTAGTTAAAATAAATATAAATTTAATAATTAAAATAATTTATAAATAATATAGATATAGATACAGTATATTTAAGAATTTCCCATATAGGAGTTTCACATGGCACGTGGTAGCCTGTAACATTTACTTCTCTCTGTTCTTTTTTTTTTTTCCTGAAAACTGTAAACATTTACATTCCTAATTACAAACTTTCACCGCTAAGGAAAATATGTATTTTTTACTTAATTTTTATAATGAAAAACTAATATTTTATAATAAAAAAAGAGACATTTCTTTTTTATTTTGAAAGTATATAACGAAAAACACATGAAAAAATATGTCGGTAATACATAGATTTTTCTTTTTCTAGATTGATATTAATAACTTGTACATCAAATAGTTGTGTCCTTTTCAAGTATTTTTAAGCTCCTATTTATATAACTTAAACAAAATAACTATAATTATTCCTTTTTTTTTTTTCTTCTTTTCAATATTGGAAATTTTTTTGATTGTTGATTTGAAACTGATAATATATATATATATATATATATATATATATATATATATATATTCAGCTTTGTTAATCCTAGAAGAATTTGGCATAAACAAGCAGGAGTTATATATAATTTCTTTAAAGATAGTAAACAAAAATCAAAACCAATGGTATGTAATTTTTGGAATTGCAAGCTAGATCCTCAAATGCAAATATTATAAATTTGTTGTTAATTAGAAAAAATAATAAACTTAATTAAAACACGGATCGAGATGTTCTTAATTTCCCCTTATAATTGAGATATTTGCTGTGGTATTAATTGCATTTCTCTTAGTGAAATATATATGACAAATTAGCCTTAAAAATTTCTACACCAGGCATATGCATGTAGCTACTGAAATTCTTTATTGATTTGATCTTTTGGTGAAGAAATTTTGACAAAGAACAAACTTTTTTTTTTCTTTTTTTACGACAATGGGGCTGATGGAGTTTTCATATTACAACATAATAAAAAAAAAAAAAAACTATGACTTAGGTAGTTATTAAAGAGAAGTTATAAATTAAGATAAGGATATATAGTTACAAATTAATGGAATTAATTAGCACATTTCCTTTCATTTTAAGACACAACTTTTTAATAACAAATTATAATTTTCTTTTTAAAATATTATAATTAATTAATTCAAACAATTTCTAACAAAAATTTTGTGGTAAACTTGAACAATCTTTGCCTCACAACTCTTTCAGGAAAACATTTTAATTTCTATGAATTAAAAAAAAAATCTTAATTTCTACGAATTAATTCATATCGGCTGCTATTAATTAGTCAGTCATATATAGGCATGTTGACGCATAGATTTATTACAAATGTATATGATATAACAACTTGGTGAAATATATTATTATAATATTAATATTAGGTCTAAAAGTCTTCCATCACCATGTATATATTGGTATTTGATTTTCTAAAAAAAAAAAAAAAAAAGTTTCAAGCCCCAACCCAAGAAAGAGAAAAGTGGGATCTTCCAATAATATGTTTCAACGTCGAAGGAATAGATAAGATAATAGAAAAATACAAATTGTGAGCTTATTTAGGTTAGATATGATCATCCTCATTATATAATTATATGATCTATATATCTTGGTGGAATGCACTCTTCAATAATTAATTAATTGAATATTGAAATTTCCAATATATATGGTTATTATAAAATTGATCAATAAAACCGAAAGTATCCTCCAAATTGCAATCTCCTTCGTCATCATATATATATATATATATATATATGTATCAACTGCATGCCATTCACTTTATTATTATTATTATTATTTAGGGTAAACGACACATCAATTAATTGATTGCATTCTAAACTTTTAATTTGACTCAAAAATTAATTATTTTGAGTAATAATAATAATAATAATAATAAAATATGTGGTAGATAAAAAAATATTCATTTGTTTTGTCCATTTCTTAACTATACTTTTAATTAACTTATCAATTATGGTTATAAAAATTAAAAACAAATTCCCTCTTGTCTCTGTAATTATGAGTACTCGAGGCATTAAGCTAATTATGATTATGAATTCACATGTCTTTCATGGATTTGTTTCATCACACTAATTAATTAATTAATCATATTATCTGTTAAGTGTATGAATTTATTTTATGACTTAATATTAATTAAGTTAATATATATACAAATATTGTGTAAACTATATATATATATAGGCGGAACTTCATGAAGGCATAGGGAGCGATCTTCTCTCCCCCCCCCCCAAATTTTGAAATTTTTTTTATGTATATAGTATAATTAAAAATATGAGAAATATTTTTCACATAATTTTAATATTTGCCCCCAAAATCTTGAATATTAATATTTAATTCCCCTATAATAATTTTATTTGAATTTATATTCATTTTGCATTTGATAGAAATAATGGAAATCACAAATTCTTTGTCAAGCTTTGCAACAAAATTCTTAAGATATTATTAATACTATGCAATTGGTTAGAATTACAAAAATACTTACTCAAAAATTTAGAGAAGATGGTTAGAGTTATCTTTTTAAATAAGTGAAACTTTTCTGCAAATAATATTTTGGTTATGGATTGTGGAATTTTAAATGAGAAATTTTGAACAATCACTAAATTTCTATTAAATCCATCATTTGACTATTTAAAAAATGTCAAAATCCATTGATTATGATCAATAAAGAATTGATGCCAATTTTTTATTTCAAAATTGTTCATAATAAATTAATAATATTTTAAAACTATCCTTAGTCCTAAAAAAGTAAAAAATTATTTTTCTTTTAATTTCAACTCATTACTTTATTATTATTATTATTATTATTATTATTATTTTGCATAATATAGTATTAATATGCATTAAATTATTAATAAAAAATATTTTTTTAGTAACGTAATTAAACATTATAGCATATAATAACTTTATTTTTTTATTTATTTTTATTTTTCGACTCTAAAAATAACCAATTTTATTTTTAAAATTTTTAAACATATAGTGTAATTGATTATATTTGTTTAATTAATAATAAATTATCAATATTTAATAAAAGATAAAATTGAAAATTAATTATTAAATCCATGGATTGTGTTGATTGAACCAAACATAAATATGAGAGTAATTATATCATCAATCCATAGATTTTGTAATTATACCAAACGATGAAATTTTTAGAATTTATGGGTTTCACAATCTATGAATTTAAAATTCATAAATTTTATGAAATCCATAAATTTTAAAATCTCTCATTCCAAACGGTATTTATATTGTTTTTCCTAATTTAAATGTTTTATATATAGCTCTTTAAGGTCGTGCATGTTACCAACAAAATCAAATGGCATTAAAGTATTATTATAAGGTGGAAATATTTTTTTATTACAATAGACAAACAATTGCAATAATTGAATAACATATTCAGGAAGAAAAGCTATAGAACTTTTGATTCTTAGCTCATGTTTGATTCCTAATATTATTTATAAAGCATTCAATATTTGCAAGCTTGTAGATAAATATTATCATCTATATTTCACTTAACAAGAGAAATTTAATTTGAGATTTCAGCTTCAATACTTTATTCTTGATGCTCCTCTTCATCTAATATTGTATAATCTTTATATTTTATTTGAATTTTGCAGAATATTGGTAGAAATAGATAAATACGATGTCTATTTTCTATTTGATAGATTAATTTGTCTAATTTTGACCTTTTCAGTTTGGGCGAATAGTTACTATAGAACAAATTTTTTTAGCAATGAAATTGATAAAGACAATGCTACGTAACAAAATGGAAGATCTTACAGTGTAATGATTCATATTAAAAAGAAAATTACTGAAACTTTTGATTCAAACTATATTATTGATGACTGCAAAACCTTTAAAAAATGTAAAATAGTACTCTAAATTAGATAATTTTATTTACTAATTTGTAAATTGTCTCTTATTCTTCATTTATTTATTTTATTGAACTCGTTATATTGCTGTTAAAAATGATATTGCTTTATATTTTTTAATAAAAATTTTTTACTGCATTTATTTCGTCCTCCAAAATTTAGAGTCAAACTCCGCCATTATATATATATATATATATATATATATATATTTTTTTTTTTTTTTCAAAATGTGCATCGTATACCACGTGAAAACAAATGCTATACAAGATTTTTTTTTCGTTTTTGTTTTCCCCATAAATTCAAGTGTCAAACCTATGATGACATTTATCTATATACATATAATCATTTTGTAACTATAAACTTGACTTTATATATATATATATATTTGTTTGTTTCTTCAAGTTGGTGCTCAAAAATAATGTATTGAGCATCAATTTTTCACTTTTATGGACATATATATTTGTGAACCAAATTATAATTCATTAAAAATTAAAAAGAAAAACTTAATTTGTCCAAAAGACCATATATATATTCTTATATATTTTCTTAGTAAAGCATGACAAGAGGCTTGACCTCGACGAATGTAACAAACTAACAATGCATGCATTGGACTTACTATAAATAGAAGACATAAAGTGATCAAGTGCTATGAAACATAAGAAAATAAGTCAATCCCTTAAATGATTGAGCCCAAATATATTTTCAAGAAATTAATTAAATTATTGGTCAAAATTTGTGGGTGGAATTCAGCTATTTGCATAAATTCATGAAAGAAAGGTACATAAACCCTCGTCGTCATAAACACAACGCCACTTGAAATGCACAAAATTTATGTGGGCTTACAATGTAATTACCCTCATTTGGACATTATATTTTTTTTCCTTTAAAAGACTATTCCATTTATATATATAAATTAATTTCTTATATCAATAATATATTGTTATATAAAAAAAAATAGATTTTTTTACTATTTATGGACATGTTTAATTTCTTATCAATATATGATAAGAAATATCCAAATGAAAATTTAATTTTGGAGTGACATATATTCCACTACACAACGGATATTTATCTCATTTCAACTTTTGAATTATATTATATATAAGAGAATTCTATGAAAAAAACAATGACTGCCTGTTGTAAGAAAAAGGGGCTCAAATAAAAGCCCTTCAGACTACACATATTGGGAAATGGTCTCAAGTCTCTACTCTCAATCTGGAGACATTTCAGTATTGAGGAAACTTAACCATTTACCTAAATTTTATTTATTTATTTCTCAGTTTTACTATCAGTTTTATAAAATTTCATTGGTACTAAAAAATTTTTCTTTCTCATTTCATTTGCAAAGATCAGTTAAGATGAAAAATACAAAGAAAACGAAAAATAATAAGTAAAATAATATTTATTGATTCTACAAATCATTGATTCCGATGCCAACAGTATTGTGTTGGAGTTGAATTTGCTGGATATGCGATTTAGATACCAAAAAGATGATAAAAAAGGACTTTAAGCACAGTAAATGGGGAAAATCGAAACTGTGTAATTAGGTTTATATGTTTATTGAAGATTGATGGATCTGGCAAAATATATAAAATGTATGCATTTGTTTATTAATCATCAATTTAAGATATATCGGACTTTATATCTTTTGTTCACAACTGTTTTAGGCTGAAGGCATCTTCGAGATATATCCAAGGTATGACCAATGTATACCAGACTTTATAGACTGTTGTCCATATGCCGAAGGTATTCTAAAGATATACCCAAGGTATGCCAGACTTTATATTTTTTGTTCACAATTGCTTTAGGCCGAATATATCCCCAAGGTATGCCAAGGTATACTGGACTTTATAGACTGTTGTTCATATGCGGAAAGTATTTTCAATATATACCCAAGGTATACCGAGCTTTATAGTCTTTGTTTATAACTGTTTTAAGCAGAAAATATCCTCAAAATATATCAAAAATATGCCCAATGTATACTGGACTTTATAGACTGTTGTCATATGCCGAAAGTATTCCCAAAATATATACAAAGTATGTTCAAGGTATACCAAACTTTATAACCTTTGTTTACAATTGTTTTAAACCGAAGATAGAACTTTTTCCCATTTTAGGATTTTTTAATAAAATATTTCTTATTTTGGGGTGCAAAATTTCTAAATTCAAAATTTATAATATTTTTAAAAGTATTTTCCATTTTAAGGTAGATTTTAGTGAGGTGGACAAAAACGAACTTTGACTGTCCGCTAATTCAATAAGCGGACAGCCATTGCTTTTTTTTTTCAACCATTTTTTTTTATCCAAATTCAATGCAAAAGTGGGATAAAGAGTGACTGTCCGCCTCTTGATTAAGCGGACACAGACTGTCTATTTTTTTAAAAAAGCAAACAGTGATCAAATACTGACTTTTTGACCTTTAATTGCTCTAAAATGAGAATTTTTTTCTTTTGACCCTAAATTGAGAAATATTTTATGCAAGAGCTTTTTTTTTTTTGGAAAAAAGCCCATGAAGATATCTCCAAGATATATCTAAGGTATGCCCAAAGTATACTGAACTTTTATAGCCTTTGTTCACAATTGTTTTAGGTCAAAAGTATTCCGAAGATATACCCAAAATATGTCAAAGCTATATTGGACTTTATAACTTTTGTTCACGACTGTTTTAGGCTGAAAATATCTCTGAAATATATCCAATATATATAAGAGGTGCTGATATAATTATAGAAAATATTTTTTTTGTAAAATTGAAAAAAAAATCCAGGAGATGTAAGTTGTAATTATTTTTTGTTTTTTTGCAATATTTATGAAAAATTTCATTCAGTATTCCGACTTTCAGGCCTTAAGGGAAGAATCAAAGATGAATACTTTAGGCCTATGAACAAATTTGAAATTTAGTCCAATGTAAAGCCTTTCTGACGCACCAGCAACATCCTCACTTAGTCCATACTTGTATTTTGTTTTTCGTGACAATGAATTTTTGGGTTTGGGCCTATGATGTATTTGGTTTGTCCATTCTAAACAAGTTTCGCTTCACTGTTCACGCAATTTGCAGTTTGCACCAGAGAAGACGGAGAGGCAAAGAGAGACAGTGAGAGTGCTCCTCCTCATAAACCCTTTATGGATTCAATGCTAACTTGCCCTTAAACCCCATTCTTTTAATATCTCAAAGAAAGAGGAGCATCGCGAAGCTATGAACGTCCATTGCCTTTCAATACACAGATGAAGAAGTTTATAATTGCTGCTATTAGTTCCCTCTTCAATATGTTATCTTTTCTCCGCAGGTTCCCTCACAGAATAAGCCCTTCTCTCTCTTCGCACCCTAATGCCCACTTTCCTTTCACTTTCTTTTCACCTTCAGCACCATCATATGCTGCTTTAATTGACTCTCCGTTCATCTGGGTTACTGGCTTTCTTTGCATGAGATTCTCATATTTTACCAAATCAAATCCCATCAATTTTTTGGAACAAGTAGATAAAGAATCAATCCGTAAAATTATTCAACAGGGCCAATGGGATGATCCTAAAGTCGCTAACTTCATTGGTTCTTCCCTGGGGGCAATATGGTTGTCCAGGGTTTTGGTGGAACTCAATCAAGATCCTAAGTTAGCATTGAAATTCTTTAGATGGGCCAAAACCCGAATTAAGTTCACGACAGAATCCTATTGTATATTAGTGCACATTTTGTTTTGTGCTAGAATATATTTTCATGCTAATTCTATTCTTAAGGAAGTCATTTTGTCCAGTACGTTTTTGCCTGGTTTTGATGTTTATGAAGTTCTATGGTCAACCAGGAATGTTTGCATACATGGCTTTGGTGTTTTTGATGCTCTATTTAGTGTTTTTATTGAGTTAGGATTACTCGAGGAAGCAGGTCAATGTTTTTCAAGGATGAGTAGGTTTAGGTTGCTTCCCAAAGCAAGATCTTACAATGCCCTTTTGCATAGTCTTTCAAAGGTAGGGAAAGGTGACTTGTCTAGGAAATTCTTTAGGGATATGGTTGGGGCTGGAATTTCCCCATCGGTATTTACATATAACATCATGATAAGTTTAATGTGCAAAGAGGGAGATATGTTAACTGCTATAAGCTTATTTCAGCAAATGAAACTGATGGGTTTAGCACCGGATATTGTCACATACAATTCTCTTATTGATGTATTCGGAAAGGTAGGATTGTTGGATGAATCAGTTCACTTATTCGAGGAAATGAAGGATGTGGGTTGTGGACTTGATGTTGTAACCTGCAATACATTGATTAACTGCTTTTGTAAATATGAACAAATGCCTAAAGCTTTTGAGTTCCTCTGCAAGTTGAAGAATAATGGGTTGAAACCTAATGTTATAACTTATAGCACAATAATTGATGCTTTATGTAAGGAGGGGATGTTGCAACACGCAATTAAATTTCTGGTGGACATGAGACGTGTTGGTCTTTTACCTAATGAATTCACATATACTTCTCTGATTGATGCAAATTGTAAAACTGGCAATATAGATGATGCACTGAAGCTGGCTAATGAGATGTTGCAGGCACAAGTTGACTTGAACATAGTTACCTACACAGCTTTGCTTGACGGTCTTTGTGCAGAAGGGAGGATGAAGGAAGCAGAGGATCTATTCAGGGCAATGATAAATGCTGGTCTAACTCCAAATCTGAAGGCTTATACTGCCCTTGTTCATGGACGTATTAAGAATAAGAGGATGGAACATGCCATGGAGATTATGAAAGAAATGAACGGAAAAATTATCAAACCTGATTTAGTTTTCTATGGAACAATTGTTTGGGGTCTTTGCAGTGAAAATAAACTTGAAGAATGTGAACTCGTAATATGTGAAATGAAAGAGTGTGGCATGAGAGCAAACCCTGTTGTATACACTACACTTATGGATGCTTATTTCAAGGCAAGGAAGACAATGGAGGCACTCAACCTCCTGCAAGAAATGTGCGACTTGGGTGTTGAGGTCACAAATGTGACATTTTGTGTATTAGTTGATGGTTTGTGCAAAATGGGTCTGGTCCAAGAGGCAATTGATTATTTTGATAGAATGGCAGACTTTAATTTGCAGCCAAATATGGCTGTTTATACTGCCTTGATTGATGGTCTCTGCAAAAATAATTGCGCCGAAGCTGCAAAAAAGTTGTTCGATGAGATCCATTATAAAAAAATAATTCCAGATAAAATTGCATACACTGCTCTAATAGATGGAAATTTGAAGCACAGGGACTTTCAAGAAGCCTTAAATATTAGGAGCAGGATGTCTGAATTGGGGATGGAGCTTGATCTGCATGCCTACACTTCCCTGGTCTGGGGATTTTTACAAGGTGGCTTATTGCAGCAGGCAAGGAAGTTTCTTGATGAGATGATTGGGAAAGGTATCATTCCTGATGAGATTCTCTGTATTTGTCTGTTAAGGAAGTATTATGAGCTAGGAAATTTAGACGGGGCATTTGAATTGCTTAATGAATTGGTGAAGAAGCGTATTATAAGTGGTAATAGCAACTATGCTGTTCCTAATGTACAACCTTGACTGGTTGACATTTTTGCGATTAACAAGGATAAGAAGTTCAAGGAATGCAGAGTTTGTTGGGGGTGGTTGACTCCATTACTATGAAGACGTGGTGTTTGATAATGATGTAGTCATGCTCAATTCTGCTTATCAAACTCTTTTTGGATGCTAAAGCAGCTGCCTGACGGGTTCTTAATTTTGAGTGCACCAATGTGGATTTGACTTTGCAAAGACAACAATGACTATGTTTGCCTGGTTCAATTTCCAACACAGGTGCATGGTAAACAACAATTTATTCACTTTCCTTCTTTTTTCCAAATATTGAGGATGAGAAGTTTGGAGATATCAATTTTGTACCTATATTTTTATGTAATTAATTTAAGCTTAAAAACTTACCAGAACTGGAAAGGTTAGGTTCTTGAACAATTCATTTTTTACTTGTATGCAGAGAAGATCCATTTGCTGGATGATAACAATTCTGCAAATAAGAAAACGGTTTCTTGGCTTCTTTTTTGAAAGACTGCTTTTTTGTTGCAGAAATCTGTAATTGGCTTTTTCTTTTTCTTTGTTATAAATACACCCTGCAGATTGCATCTGCTTGTAAAAATATACAAATTTATATCTCAGTAACAAAAATGTTGTGTGTAATGCATCGTCATGTTACACTGTGTGATCCTTGACCCAATAAATTATATAATGAATGTGCAGTTCATGATGGCATTAATGCTCCAAAAGAAATGGAAGTGCATGTGTAGTTCATAATTTGTTAGAGGAACTTTCATTTCTGTTTTCTTTTTTCTGCTGTCAGGACTGTATGGGAGATGTCCTAATCATGATTGGTTTCAGATTTGCCTGACACAAGAAATTCTGTCACGAATTCCGTGGTGAGGATATTTTTGAATCTGCTTTCATTTATGCCTTGGCAAGTTGTTCTCATTCTAATTTCATTTACTGAAATTCCAATATTTTCCCTCTTACTAGGCCAGCTGAATTAACATTTCCCTTAATAATTATAGGTTGCAGTCTGTTTGTTAAGAAGGCTGAAGAGCAGGTCATATTTTAATGTTTAAGGTAACTGTCATTCACATTATTCAAATCCATTTTCATGCAATTTATTGCATATTTTGTTTTTTTGGAAAGTAAGAAATAGGTCTGAGACGCTTTAGTGTTTATGGAATGGATTAGTATTAAAGTGTCGGTGGCTAGTTTGATAATGGAATGCCTTTTTTTCTTATTAATAGTTAGGCAAGTCGTCATGCACGTTGAACATATCTTATCTTTGCGATTCAGGCCAGCGCAGATGCAACGGGGACCGAGGCTGTTGCCAATGTATACTCATTTGTTCCTTTTTGGCTCTCGTAACAAGATCTAACTTAAGGTACCGAGGACTTGAGGGGCATGGCTGATCTGCATCTGCTGGTAGTGTGCAGGGGACTTGAGGGGCGGGGCTCGATCCTGTTCATTTCTTTGAGGGATGGAATAGGTTTGTTGCCAGTTCTTGATTTAAAACATGATGGATCCTGTTCATTTCTTTGAGGGAAGGAATAGGTTTGTTGCCAGTTCTTGATTTAAAACATGATGGATATATGTTAACATTCTCAGCCAAATTGCAGGCTACATGTTTTATATGAATTCTATGTTGGGCTGCCGTTGATGGGGTAGGTTTCATTTCATGCCATTTGTTGATTTGAACGTCACGAATCATGATATATGTTAAAATTCTGTATTGTATTTTTTTTTTGTCTTTCAAGAGTTTCCAGCCGAGACTTAAAAGGAACTCTTTTGAAATAATTACACAATCTCACTTTATTAATACTGAATACTATTATATATCTAATAAATTTCATTAACTAATTCATTAACTAAAAGATCCATGTGTAGGTTTTAAAATTCTATTATACCTCTAATATTAAATTAAATAAATAAATTTTTAATTCTTAAAATCATGTCTAAACCATTTATTTCTATAAGAGTTTTTATTTTCCTTTTCAGAAATTTTTTCTTCTTTATTGTGCAAATACCCAAATCACTTAACTTTATTTTCTTTATAAACTTTTTTTATATGTTCTTTTCTATTAGAATGAACATTTCAAGATTCTAGTCGCTCATCCGGTTACGCATGTGGAGTTTCATATCAAGAATAACAACGTTTTCGGCACCGATTTAATCGGAGTAGCTATAATGTTAAATTACTTTGATTTCATTATAAAAAAAATTTAAATTTATGCAGAATTTAGCATTACATAATACTCATATAATTTGTATATAACATAAATATAACATTGTCTGATGTAGCATGCCCTAATTGTTGTATGAGATGTGCATGAATTAGTATCATATGCCATAAAAATAATTAGATATAACCTTTTTATAACATATGAACACAATATCTGATATTTAGCATTAAAATATTTAATATAATTACACATTATTTATTTTATTTCAGTAATCTTATATTTATTAAAAACATTATATTAGTCAAAATTGAATAAAAAAATTATTAAATCACATTTTTATGTTCATTTTTCATTGCAAAATGACCATATACAACACATGATTAAAAATATTTTTAATCATGTTATTTGATAATTTATCATTCATATTACAATATATATTTTTGCTCATGTCAGTTATATGAAACTAAAAAAAAATAAATATTACCTTTAAATTTTGGTTCTTGAATTATTGTTGATCTTCTTGTGTTTAGTTATAAATATTAAAAATTTAGTACAATTTGAAAATTTGATGTTGATAAAATAGTATTTTTGATAGCTCTTTGCAATTTTTAATTATTAGAATCTGTTATGGTAAAGTTATTTTAATTAATTTTAAAATTGGTTTTTTGATTTAAGGAATTTAAAATAATTTTTAAAAATTTTTCGGTTAAAAGTTAAAAAAGAAGGAAAAGAAATTTATTTGTGCAAAGCTCTAAAGTTTAGGAACAGAAATGTATTTTTCCTTTTTATATTTATTTCATAAATTTGTACGGATAAATAAATTAGATATGTTTTTCATTTTTTGTTTTTTGAAAAAAAAAAAAAAAAAGAATGAAAGAAAACAAAAACATAAATCGGAGTGGAAAGGGTATTAATATTTATTTAGTACTTTCTTAGAAGTTGGAAAAGAGTCAAAACAGGGGAGAGGGGGTAGCGGCTCGGAGGCAGGTGTGGAGGTCGGTCTGAGGCTCGGACTTGTCTTCGCTCTGTCATAAGCTCAGTTATAGTCGCAGGCTTGGATGGGTTCTCTCTTCCACTCTTAATAAAGCTCTACCCTTTATTTTCCATCTTCACTCTCTATTCCTACTCATGGCTCACTCGTTTCTTTATGCAGTCTCCGATTCCACTTCTACATTTTGTAAAACAAGAAGACATGGAGTAGCTCAGTCAAAGGATTACGGTTGATTCTTTTTTTGGGTTTTTGAATTATATGTAAGAGAGTAAAGAATGGGAAGTAGGGTTCCTGTGCAACACTACAATTTGAGATCCGCCAATTCCTTCATCGACGGCAGCTCTCTTCACGATCTTAACTCCGTCGATTCCCGCCCCTCTACTAATATCGATGCTATTGAGGACACTGTTGATCGCCATGCCGATGATACCTTAGACGCCGATGATGATTCCACTGCTGCTGTTGTATGTCCTCCTTTTTCTATTGGATTTAGTGTTTGTGGAAATTCGAGTATTGTTCTCTCTTATAAAATCTAAAGTTCTGTTTTACCAGACAAAAGTTTACAAAGTTTTTGCATTTATTTATTTTCTAATCATTTTACTTTGATATTCATCATTAAGTGATTAAACAATATGTAATTCTTTGTAGTTTGCATAGCAAATAATTTAGTTTCTAACACTGAAAGTCCGACAGAACTATTTTCTAGTGTTTGGTGTACACTGGAAACAAACTAATTAAAGAAAATCACAGGATGAGATTGAAAATGCTGATTTCTCGGTATAAATTTTTTCCTTTGCCTTCTTTTTTGGTTTTGATGCCAGAAATTTGACTTGGTTTCCACTTTGACCATACTCATTCTCAGTTCCCAATGCATGATAAGTCCAAAAACACAATTGTATTGTTATTTTCTGTTTTCATTATAATACATTAACGCAGTTGATAAATTCAGCATATTATTGCTCCTCCAGGACTGTATGCACGAATCCTATCGAAATTCCTTACCTCTTCATGGTGTTGGAGTGGAAGAAGATCGCTCTAGCCTAGAGAACAATGGCTCTTCTAGAGGTGCCTATGATGTATTGACTATTGAAGGTACGGATCTGAACTAGATCATTCCTACATGCCCATACTCAAGTATAATATTACTTCGAAATCTCAGTTAGACTTTATATCATATTATTCTCGCCAATTTCCGTCTGCAATCATAATAACTGGTTTACTTTGGATTTTGAGCTAGATGTATCACCTATTGAGTCTGCAAGGGCAAGATTCTTACAGATAATTGTGGATTACTTTATCAGTGATCACTTGATTGAAGTGGCTGATAATGGCCCTGATTATGCTGCTCACTCAGGACAAGATAAATTGAATAAGAGGAAGTCAGCAGATGTGCAATATGAAGGTGATCCGAGGTTTGCTTTGCCCTTGATGTATGTTGCAAACATGTATGAAACACTTGTTAATGATGTAAATATGAGGTTAGCTTCCTTGAATGGTATTCGTGATAAGACCCTTGGAGTAGCACTTGAAGCTGCTGGTGGTTTGTACAGAAGAATGGCGAAGAAATTTCCTAAAAAAGGTGTATTATTGATGCATAGTTAATTTTTTTTTAATTTGGTAAGCACAACTAAATGGTTAATTTTTTTTAATTTGGTAAGCACAACTAAATGGTCCAAGTTCATATGTATCACACAACATGCAGATACATGCCTTATTAAATGGAGATATTTTTCGCTTAAGAAAGTTCTAAGAAATGATACTAAAAGATTACTTATGATTGTTTTTTTATCTAATATCTCCTGTAGGTTCTTGTACTTTTAAAAGAAGAGAATTGGCAACTTCTCTTGAGACAAGGACAAGATTCCCAGAATTAGTAATACAAGAAGAGAAGAGAGTACGTTTTGTTGTGATTAATGGTTTGGATATACTTGAGAAGCCCAATAATATGCCTTTCGAAGATGCTGTGTGGTAAGTTGTATCACAAGTTCTCCCATTTCAATGCATATAAATAGATATGCCTGTTTGTAGATTATATTTTCATGACTATTTTGTGCCCTATCTTACTTTTTTCCTTAGTTTCTGTAAATAAACAAGAATGGAGAGAAATCGAAAATTTTATTGATAGTAGAAAGCCCTATATATACAACTCTATGAATATAAAATAGAAAACAAATATATAAATAATAAGAAACAATACAAACTAGGAAATAAGTCTCTACCTATCCCTAATTACATAATTCAAGCTAATTAAGAATATTATTCAAATATCTCTCAATATCTCACAACACTTCTCCTCAAGTTGGAGCATATATATCGATCATGCCCAACTTGTTATAGATGTAAAAAACAAAGAGCTCCAAAACCTGTAACACAAAAAGCCTCACACTACATTAGTATAGACCCAATCATGTAGAAAATGTCATATAAACCGACAAAATCTGTAACACAAAATGCCTCACACTACACTAGTGTAGATCCAACAGGGTAGAAGAAGATTTCTTTCAATCCGAGGAGAGTTAAGCGAGACATACCGACAACTAATGTCACTCGACAAGGGTGACTCAAGAAATTACATTGTCTGCTCTCAATGACAGAAAAACAAAATGGGTCACTCATGGTGACTTAACTATGACAAAGAGATGCCCATTTAGGTATAACTCTCGGATTGATTTCTAGGTAAGGTTTCACTAAAACTCATAGATCTGATACCATGTAAAGAAACAAGAATGAAAAGAAATCGATAATTTTATTGATAGTAGAAAGCCCTATATATATAACTCTATGAATATAAAATAGGAAACAAATATATAAAGAATAGGAAACAAATCTCTACTTACCCCTAATTACATAAATCAAGCTAATTAAGAATATTATTCAAATATCTCCCAATATCTCACAACAGTTTCTTATAGCGATTTGATGTGGAACCATAGTTTCTCATAGGCACTATCTTTTTATTCAACAAGAACCAAATAATGCAAAATTACCTAAGTCATTTTGCAGAGGAGGAATATAGAATTGTAAATGACTTAATAAAAATATAATAAGTAAAATAGTTATTTGTTTGGAAGGTACATTACACCTGGTGGTAAAGCTTGCATGACATCCCATCTCTCATTGTGCCATGCCAACTATGTATACATTTAATGAAGGGACAAGGTTGTACACATTCTCTGGGGAGAAAAATTAAATCCAAGTCATGTGGGCTACCTTAGGGTGATAAGAGTGTTAACAAGATTTTTGCTTGGTGTAATTCGAGGAGGAAATATAATAGTAGCAATGTGTTAATATGTTTTTTGGAATGCTCAATCAGTGCTGCAGCAAAAAATGTGGTTTTGGCCTTCTTTTTGAGGAAGAGTCAGTTTGATGCTTCCTCCAAAAGATGAGAAACGAACTTCACCAATACCCTTGTAGAAAGTGGGTTAACCACAATTTGCAAAAGTGCCCTTACTGAAACACCATTCTTACCCCTCATCACTCTGACATGGTTGCTTATTTTCAGGTTTAAACGACTGACAGGTCGGAATGAGGTTGCAATCACTTCTCGAGATTATAAATTCTACTCTCCAAGGCACAAGTATAGGCGTGTTGTATCCAGCATTCCTGGTTTGCCAGTAAGTTTGATTCCCTTCTGTTTATAAGTTTTAATATCCCCCTTTCTAAAACCTAAGGTGAAAGATTGTAGCTTTTTTAAGCTAAAAGTATCTATTTGTGCTTGAACTTTGTAGCTTATATATGTTGGTCTGATTTTAGGCTTGTCTTTTCTTGAAACTTTTTATTATGGTGATTATTACATAATGTTCCTTGCCACATGAAAGATGATATTTTATTCATCCTATTGCATGAAACATGATGGTGCTAATTGATCTTATTGTATGTCTAAGCACTTTCAAATGATAAGCCTTGATGTTAAACCTGGAAGTTTTGTATATATGTTTTCAGACACTTCCTGTTACCGATAGTCCTCCTGCAATGACTACTGCACATGGATTTCGACCTGTAAGTGAAATAAAATCCAGCTTGTCTTATTGTTGTTTCTATAATTGATCTTTTCTTTGGGGGTTGTAGATATTTTCTTTATTTATTATGTTCTTATACGTATAATTTGGTACAGTTTGCACATGCATGGACCAAAGTCAATATTCATAGTTTGTTCATTATGTTTTAGGAATTTTTGTATCCATTTGATATATTGCCATTTTTTATTGTTGTTGTGAAATATTGAGAGATATTTGAATAATATTCTTAATTAGCTTGATTTAGGTAATTAGGGATAGGTAGAGATTTATTTCCTAGTTTGTATTGTTTCTTATTTTTTATATATTTGTTTCCTATTTTATATTCATAGAGCTGTATATATAAGATTTTCTACTATTATGAAATTATCGATTTTTCTCCATTCTTGTTTATTTATATAGTATCAGAGCCATAGGTTCCAATGGAATCCTACCTGGAAATCGATTCGAGAGTTATGCCTAATTGAGCATCTCTTTGTCAGAGTTAGGTCACTATAAGTGATCCATTTTGTTTTTCTGCCCCTAAGAGCAGACTGTGTAATTTTTTGAGTCACTCTTGTCGAGTAACATTTGTTGTCGGTATGTCTTGCTTGACTCTCTTCAGATTGTACGATATCATCTCCTACCTGGTTGGGTTTACATTGGTGTGGTGTGAGACCTTTTGTGTTACAGGTTTTGTCGGTTCGTGTAATATTTTCTACTTGGTTGGGTCTACACTAGTGTGGTGTGATGCCTTTTGTGATACAGGTTTTGGAGCTCTTTGTTTTTTTACATCTATAACAAGTTGGACATGATCAATATCTATGCTCCAACTTGAGGGGAAGTATTGTGAGATATTGAGAGATATTTGAATAATATTCTTAATTAGCTTGATTTAGGTAATTAGGGATATATAAAGATTTATTTTCTAGTTTGTATTGTTTCCTATTCTTTATATATTTGTTTCTTATTTTATATTCATAGAGTTGTATATATAAGGTTTTCTACTATTAATGAAATTATCGATTTCTCTCAATTTTTGTTTCTTTACAATTATGTTTTAGGAATTTTTCCTTTTTGCAGCCCCAAAATGAGCAACAGCCTCCTTCCAAGCATCATGTAGATTCAATATCACATCAATCACAGTTTCACCCAATTCATCAAGTTCACCAAAATCAACATTCTACACAGTTTTCTCAAAACCATCAGTGTGGACCAACTTCGCACTTACCCGAAATTGCACATTCCAGCCAGTCTTCTGGCATTTCTCAACACATGGCTTATTTACAACCACTAACAGGAGGTCATGTTGGGGGGCGCTTGCATTTGATGGTGAGATGTCCTTTCATTATTTTTTTGCTTCATAAGTAAGTGATTAAGTATATATCTTTCGGTCAGATATAATGTCCTGGCACTTACTAGAACTTTATTGTGGTTAGCCACTTTTGCTATTGATGCTGAAGTAGATATGATCCCTAGTTCTTGGAAGGCCATTACTCATCATTGTCCAACCAAAAAGGCATATTATGAACTCAGTTTATCCTAAATTTAATAATTGAGTGTCTCTTAACCTCTTAACAGTTTTGGGAAGATCAATTCTTCAATCCTTACAACTCCTTTGTGAAAATTCCAAGATATTTCTCATTAATCTATTTATTGTCCTAAATAAAATATGCTGATGATTAAAATATTGTTAACTGGCTGGTTCTATCAAGTCTGCGGACATGTATGATATGACAGTGGGAAAGGTGACATTTTGTATGAGGGGTTAGTGTATTACTCTTCAAGTTATTTACTCGACAAAATTGTTGGTTATAGAACATTTGTGTGATTATTCTATACCTGATAGCAGGGGCATCCTCCATTACTATCAAATTTTAGAACCCACATGCAGAAAATTTGACAAGTTTCTAGGTAGCAGACCGTCATCATTGAAGTTTTGATCCTGATGGTTTGGAAGGTATCATTTTCGGAGAGAGAAAAGTGCAGCATTCCAATTTTTTTTTAGGTGTATTTCAGAGCTTTTTTGCGCCATTATGGAACCTAGATATAGGAAAGGAAAAAAAGAAGTGTAAAATTGTTTGTATCCCCATCTTGCTTATATATGTATGATATGCAACTTCTCAAATGTTTATTATTATGAGATTTGACTCTCTCTCTCATTCGGTTTCTCTCTTTTGTGTGTGTGTGTGTGTATATATTTATTTATTTTTCTGGTAGTGGTTATGATTGGTTGAGAACCATGCATACGAAAATCCCAAGTAACAGAACTTCGTAAATTGCAGCCTGCAAGCCCTGCAAAGTTCTGTGATGAATGTGGTGCTCCATATTTAAGAGAAAGCTCCAAGTTCTGCTCAGAATGTGGTACGAAGCGGCTAGGTATGTGACTTTATCATAAAATCTCCAATGGAGATCCCTCAATGTATTAATTTCTTCTCTCAATTATAGCTTGTAAATCTTTGAGAGGCTAATACGTTGAGCTATGGAAATGTAACAAAGCTGGGATAAGACTTGTTTCTTGCTAATGATGGTTCTCTTTTGTTCCTTTCCAGCTGAGATCATTTTGATGTTTTTCCTTGTATAAATTTTGATCATCAATTGAATTCCACTTAGATTCAGAAGAATACAATTTTGGTTGGGTATCTCCGGTTTTCTTCAATGACAGTTTTTGACTGAAGGCTAACATTTATGAGAGAGAGAGATGATTGTCATGAACTGAAACCATAGCTATATTTGGCTGCAAAATCTTCTACGCATTCCCCATTTCATGTTAATGGAAGCAGCTCAATCTGTATGTTTTCATAATCCCATTTTTAATAAATAATATATTTATTTATAATAACCAAAGCCAGGGCATCGTGGTCTTGATGTGAGAATCTAATCCACTATGCCCCGGCTAAGGCCTTCTTTGTAAGGTTTGCATTGCAATTCCTATTTTATTCGGCTCGAAACTATTGGAAGTGCAATTTCATATTAAATATTATATAATGTTTATTTTGTATTCTAACAATAATTTCGTAATAGTATTTTTTGTGTTTTATTGTAAATATCAATTTTAAGATTTTTCCGCTTTAAATGTCCATTACAAAAATTAAGATAATATTTAACATATATATATATATATGTATAAAAAACTAAATATTAAAATAGATTGTAATAAAAATTTATAAATACAGAAGTAGTTAGTTTTTTTTTTTAATTTGAAAGACTTTAAATTAATATAATTGGAACTGGAGAATTAAATATATTTTATCGGATGTCCCCAAGGGAACAGAAATTTAAATATATTATTTGTTTAAGAAAGTAAAATAAAGAAGTGTTAATGTCGTAGTCGTTCAATGGTGGTGTGTGAAACCTACTTCTTTCTCTCCTCCCCATCTAATTTTCTTTACCAAACTATCACAAATTCATCAGAAACCCTAAACCCTTTCAATTCAAAACTCAATTCTCCATTAGACTAATTCAAAGTTTTTCCCTTTGATTGCTGCAACAATGAATTCCGCTCTAGCCACATCATTCCTCCATTTGAAAGCACCTTCCTTTAACCCTTCTCCTCCACCTCTCCATTCAAGCTTTTCTAAATCCCATTGTCTTAAAACAGTTAGGGCTTCTTCCTCAGATCATTCCTCAAACGGTGATACTCAGAAATCTCCCATTCATCACACCCTGAAAACCTTCACTAAAGCTGCAATCTTTATTGGAGTTACCGCTTCAATGGCCGCTAGATTCCACGTTCAGCCGGCTATAGCTGAAACTTCTGCAACTCTCACCGAGGAAGTTGAAGTCGAAGGAGAGGCAGAGAAACAACGAACTCAGAACCAAATTGATCAAACATCGCCGCTATCTGAGTTCCTTGATTCCAGTACTGAAGCAATTGAATCTCTCAAATCCCTTCTGCAGCAAAAACTCGAAAATGGGGAAGACGAGGACGGTTTAAAGATACTAAATCGCTTAGTAGCCGCACAGCCATTGGTGACCGAATGGAAATTTTTAATGGCGAGAGTGTTAAACGAAATGGGTCGAACCCAGGATGCCCGTATCGTGTTCGAAGAAATTCTCCGTGTGAATCCGTTGTCGTTTGAGGCGTTGTTCGAGAATGCACTCCTAATGGACCACTGTGGAGAAGGGGACGCAGTTATTAGGAGGCTTCAAGAGGCTTTAGATATAGCAGAAGAAGAGAATAAATTGAAAGAAGCCAGAGATGTGAGGTTCATCATGGCACAGATACAGTTCTTGCAAAAGAACGTAGATGAGGCATTGAATAGTTATCAAGAGTTGGCCAGAGAAGATCCGGGTGATTTCAGGCCATATTTTTGTCGAGGAATGATATATAGCTTGCTTGATAGGAATGAAGAGGCAAGAGAGCAGTTTGAGAAGTATCGCGAGCTTTCACCTAAGAAGTTTGAGGTCGAAGGGTACCTGAGGACACCATTGTCAAAAATGAAGCTTTTTGGGTCTAATGAAGAGAAATGAGCTATTTTGGGTTTTGGAATTGATGAATAATAACGACTGGAGAGTTACGTTTTTCTCCAGACAGACAAGAGGTACTCCTCAGCCTCTTCTAGTAAGTTAAGTTTTTATAGGAATTCATAGGAGTTTAAGTTGAGGAACAGTTTAAGTTCTGCTGAACGCAATTTAAAGGAATAAGGAAGAGAGAACTAAGTTTTTATACAGGTAACGGACATCTTGTTGCTATAGAACAGGTTTAACTGTTAATGCGGAAATTTGTTTTATTTTGTTGATGAAATTATCTGTTAGACATACACATGCAATATGCAACTTTCTGCTTTGCTCTTGATCTGTGTTTTCTTGATGGGATATGCCTGTTTTGTGCCCGGGACTTGTTGCTATAAATTAGGACTCTTCTTGTGGTAGGGTGCTTGATTTTCGACTTCGTTAAAATTGTACAGCTAAACGGTTATAGAGTTTCATTTGTACGCTACTTCCAACTCAAAGATTAACTTGGTCGAATTTTTAGTATGATTTGAATGGATTAAAGTTTACCTCCTGGATTTAAGAGGGCCTAGTCACCTTTTCTAGTTTCAGTTTTTATCCGCTTCCATTTCACAGTTCAGATATGGATATAAGTGATAATGTCCTCCCTCATGGGGAATATTTTGCTTCAGATGGAAATTAGTCATGGTGCAATTTCATTCTCCAATTTGAGATGGGATATGATGCTGCAGCAAACATGAAAATATTGGCTTGGTACCATTTTATCATATATCCAAATCCAACTGACTCTGCCACTTGTGTAATCGTTCTCGGCTGGTCCATCCTCACCATTTAGATATCCATATTCCTTTCTTCGTGCTTATGTAACTAAAAGCCATCAGCAGGCTGCCTTCAGTTGCGTGTGTAGTCTATATCGAAAAGAAAACAGAACCAGGGCTGCGTTTGTCAAGAAAAAGACAATGTTATGGGTTCAGTGTTAACTAAACCTTCAACGGTGAGATGGCAAACTGATAAGAGGCAAAGTGGTCAACTTCATGTACATACAAAAGATCGAAGCATTGGGGAAAAAATTCTAGATTCCTTGATGCCCACATCTGAAAAGTTTGCAAAAACTACTTGTTTCTTCGCCCTCCTTTACCCTTTTTGTTGTTCTTGGTCTTGCTATTTCCCTTCCCTTTGTTTTCTGCTTGAGAACTGCTGGCTTGGTTTCCAACATTAGCCTGAGAAGCATTTACCTTGCTTTTATCAGCACTGCCATTTCCGTCAGCCTCGCTGTTTCCATCTTCTCCATTGCATTTCCCCGTTTCTGATGTCTCCTTCGTGAGGCTTTCATCTTCTTGCAGGGATAACTGATTAAGGAAACTTTCCATTCTTGACCTTTTTGATTGCAGCTTATGAATAAGTTCTCGCATTCTTGAAATGCCGTTGTCAAGTTCCGTCTCACTTGCACAAAGAACATGTTTACTATTCAGGTACATGTTTAAGATAAAACAATAACAGCTAAAAAATGCAACATATGTAATGCATTTATATACAGTGATATCTTTGACGCCAAGATTTAACATTCGACAGGGGATAAGCTTCACCATATATGTAGGCATTTCAACTAATGAATTTCAAATAAGTTATAGTATCATTTAGGCCCTTAAAGTTGTTGGTAATGTGTATATATATATATATATATATATATATATATAAAGAACTATTTTTGGTCATTTCCATAAAGAGTGCAACCAGGACACATGTTCAAAAAATATTAAGTATGAGATAGTTAAGCACATAAAAGAATATTATCAACTGCGGAAAGAATATTAAGTGTGAGATAGTTAAGCACATAAAAGACTGTAGCACCATGACTAAACTGACCTCACTTCTAAAGCTGCACGCAGTTTCTTCAATTCATCAAGTACGATGGCAGCTTCTCCATATAGGCTTCCATTTTTATTCCCAGGAGCACTCTTTTGCGAGCGCCCGTTCAATGCAGCACTTAAGAGGTGAATTGTTTTCTCTATACTTGCCTGATAAATAATATAATAATAATTAAATAAGCTGGAAAAACATTGGAATGCTTAACTGATGATGCCACGCACCCTGCAGAAAGATAGAGCATCTGAAGAGTTTGATATTACCTTAACTGTAGGACCACGTGCCAAACTACCCCTTTCTTCATGATTACTTGATTTTAAAGATTCAAATAATTCCCAAAGCTGGCCAAAGCTGAAAGGAAGTTTGTCCTCATTAAGGTGGTTGTTTTTTTGTAGATCATATACATCTGGAGACACTGTTTCATTGCACGGGCAAGTAGCATCAGCCGCGTCTGGTTCAACAACTCGTTTCTGATCTTCAGCAGCTTTCTTGATATTTGGAAACAATACTATCCACATATCTTCTTTACTTTGGTTGACCATATCCAGAAATATGGCATCTGGACATACAGTTACGGAACTATTCTTTCTCAAACTCACAACTAGCAGTGGATTCCCCATTTTCTTAAACGCCTCAGCATGCACATTTACATCTACATTTACATTCAGAGACTTCCTTTTTTTCCACCTTCTGTGAAGGGCATCGAAAAATTCCCTTGGCAGTTGATTGGTGATGTAGTCCCTACCCAGCAACTCAAAAAGCAAATCCCTACACAAACCAAAGTTCAAAAAAAGCAAACATGCTAAAA
>CATIWF010170558.1:0-10532 GCA_949630135.1 Balakata baccata
TTTACATGATTTAATATTATTTATATTCATATGATATTGATAAATAGAATGACATGCAAAATGTGTAGGAATGACAAGTACTACTTGTAATTGTGACTGACTTAGTACTTTAGAAAGCTTTTGATAATTATTCTCATTGAGCTGCAACTCATCAAATTGCATCATCTTTCAGGCAAAGAAGAGTAATTAGCTCAATTTGGAGGTGCATACCATATAGAGGACATGGATCACAGGTCACCGGCCGAGCCTCACCAATCTCTCTCCTTGCATTGCACATATGTATCGGAACATGACATTTGTATTTTGGGTTGTCTATCTGCATATGTATAAATTAGTAAATATGTAATAGTGTGTAAATGTGTATTTGGCTTCAATCTTTGTAACTGAAATAATTGAACATAATGTCTGAATTGTTAACATATGTGATATATTAGGTTTATAATCAGAATGTGATGCTTTGCTGAGCTGTCAAATATTGCAAAGTGATAATATTATATGATTCAAAAAAAAATTATCTTTCATTATAAACAATACTATGTCCTATTCTATTCTATATACGACAACATGATATAAGTATAAGTGATATCCATAAGTATAAAGTGTTACAGATTGAGTGGAGGGGATAGTTCGATGGAAGGAGATGTGGGTAAGGGATTAAATACTGAGGTAGCATTTTATGGTTCAAGTGGATCAGGTTTACTAGGGAAATTGGGCTCTGGAAATTGATATAGGCCCCCCGGAATAGGTAAAACTGGATTGTCATCTTGATTTTCCTGTGGCAGTATATGAAAGGGGAATTTTGTTCATGAAATATGACATCCCGAGAGGTAAAGAATTTTTTGTCTATAAATTCATAGACCTGATATACCTTTTGCCCAAGAGGATATCCCATGAAAATGAAACGATAAGCACAAGATCCAAATTTGTTATTAGGAGTCAAGTTGGTGGCATAGCAAAGGCAATCAAAAATCCAAAGGGTAGAATAGTTTGGCGTAGTTCCATGTGAGAGTTCATATGGTGATTTATGTGAGAGTAAAGGTAAATAGTTGATAAGATAGCAAGTTGTTTAGATACTTTTCCCCCAAAAAAACATAAAAGCAAATTGGCTTGGAATCATAGGGCACATGCGATATTAAATAGGTGGCGGTGTTTATGCTCGACTACCCCATTATCGGCACGTAAGATCTTCATGTCTTTCTGAAATTGAATTTTTACCTAAGAGAAAGGGTTTTAATATAGATTGAGTAATGGATTTGGAACTCATAAGGTGTACCCAAGTAATGCTACTAAAATCATCAACAATAGTTAGAAAATAACGAGCTCCATAATGTGTGTGAGTTTTGTGTGGTCCCCAAAGACCACAATGAATCAAGTCAAATGGTGCAACTACTTTTATTGAACTTGAACCGAAAGATAATCGAGTTTGCTCTACTATAGGGCAAATCTCATAAACATGTTTAGAATTAAAAACAATTTCTGGAAAAGATTGAGACAAGTTATGAAGATGGCAACAGATGGATGTCTAAGGCATTGATGCCAAAGATCAAAAGTGCGGGTTATGTGGTTGACAGGAAAAGATTTTGGCTCAATGGGTAGTAGAGACCATTGAAATGCTTGCCCAGACCAATCATCCTCTTCGTATCTACATCCTGCACAACATAAAAATCCGAATAAAATGTCATTATACATTGCAAAGCTCATATCAATTTACTTACAGATATTAAATTCACATGAAATTTAAGCATATGAAAAACTCCAATGAGAGGCAAGTCAAGTGACAATTGAATAAATCCAACATTTTCAACAACAGCTTGTTCACCATTTAGTAATCCAATAAAGTCATAAGGTTCCTTAATTTTATTGTGAGTATGTGACAGGTGTGTTACATTATCTGTTACTCTAATATCCACAATCCAATATAAAGTTGAATGTGAATGATCTTTTATATTATTACAGCTGAGTGTAAATGTACCAGTTAGCATTTACAAGTGGTTGGTTACCATTTTTGTTGTGGAGCAGAGCCATGATCTGCTTGTATTCCTCAGTGGTAAAAGTTAGGCTTGGATTCTCTATGGTTGGTTCGTTCTTTGTCTCAATATTATTAGCTACTGCTCTCCTATTTTTAGGTTTCACATTCTTGTCATGCCATTTGTGACCCACTGGAAATCCAATTAGGTAAAAGCATTCATTCACCAAATTTCCTTCTTGGTCATAATTAGTACACTTCAAGTCTTTGTCACAAGAGGAAGAAGTACCTTGCTGTGTTGTCCCTATAATCTGCAAAGCGTGAGATGTTGCTGGGATTTCACGGCGAATTGCATCCTCCATCTGTTTCTCTTGCTGAAGAATTAAGCCATGAACTTTCCTTGTATCTGGAAGGGGACTCATTATTAAGATTGAACCTTGAACCTGCGAATAAGACTCGTTAAGCCCCATTAGAAAATGCATTACTTTCTCCTTCTCTTCTCTGACGGCAATTTTGTTAAACATGTTCCAAGAACACATGATAGGTTCTTGAGAAGATGCCAATTCTTCCCCAAACCCCTTGAGTTTGGTATAGTATGCTGAGACCGAGAGAGACCCTTGACGGCACTCTGCAATTTCTTATCTGATTTGATAGATCCTTGAGTCATCTCCTTGTGAGAATCTATCATAGAGGTCGCTCCAAACCTCTTTTGCTGTAGCTAAAAAATCACACTTTGAGCTATGTCGGTTTGAATGGAATGAAGAATCCAAAGTATGGCCAAATCATTTCAACATTTCCATAGTGAGTATTTTGTATCTGTTGTTGGTGGAACTTTTAAGACTCATCGATAAAGCCAAGCTTATTCTTGGCACAGAGGCTGAGTCGCATTGAGCAATTATGTTCCCCGTAGTTGCGTCCATCCAGTGGCGTGTTGACCAGAAAGATCCCTGGTGTATCTAAGTGATGCAAGGTTAGAGGATCAGGTAATGTGTTCCCCTTCTCCTTCATGCCCTGTGTTGATTTCTATTTTGTTGAATCAGAGCTTTCAATTACATCAACCATAGTGACTGGTATGATGATGTTCTTGGATTATGTTTGTGGCAGAAGGTGTTGAGTTAGAGGCATTAGAATCGGCACTCTAATACCATAAAAAAAATTGAGGAAGAAAATGTGTTTTTGTATATATCACATTTCTATACAAGGATGCCATTATATAGAAATTGGCTAAAGTATTTACGAATGCTAATATTTACATTATCATGACCCTATAATTATTCTATACAATAACCCGATTCACAGATTGATCTACGATTTGCTCCGTTACATGAAGATGCTAATCACCTTGGCTTATTTTCTTTCCGTTTATCCAAAGTTTACACCCTTACACAGCGCATGTGTGCTGCCTCAGCACGAATATTGGTATTTTTGAAAACAAAAATTAAAAAAAAAATAAAATTGAAAATCGAATCGGTAAATATAAAAACGAAAAAAAAAATTTTAAATAAAAATCTGAAAATTCTTCTAATTCTTATTCTCTAAATTTACAAACCCAATTAATATTTAAACACTTCAATTACAAATAGGTAGCCTTCTCAACATTTTTTGTAAAATCAAGAGAAACACCTTCAACGAAGATTGTTATTCTTTCCTTTCGTAATTGTACTTTCCAAGCTTAAGCTAGAACCCTGATACTAATTTTAGCAAATAATTAAACTAAAATCGCGGCAACGTATGAGGAGTTATGTAATTGCAACTAATAGGAATATTATACGGACCAAATTCATTTCAGTAAGCTCGCAAAATAAGTTGTAAAAAATGTCACTTTCTGGCCTGTTTCTTTCACCATATACGTAAACTGAGTTGGCTCTTTCCTGTCTATTAACTTAAACGCTGTCCATTTCTGCATGAATTTGCACCATATAATCCTCGGGAAACTCTTCTCTTGTAATCTACAACTGAATTTTCAATTGATTATTTCGTTAATTGTTGATTCTCTAGGCCTCCAAATCATTGCCAGCAGGGAGAACAAGAGAGACTAGACAAGAAAAAAAAAACATTCAACAATGGAAAAAGAACCACTTAGTTCAAATTTCCTTCCTCCAGGATTCAGGTTTCATCCCTCAGATGAAGAGCTCATGGTTCATTACTTGCGAAACAAAGTTGCTTCTCGTCAGCTTCCAGCATCTATAATTGCAGAAATCGATCTTTACAAGTACAATCCGTGGGAGTTACCTAGTAAGTCCTGCGATCTTTGTTTGGAATGGCAGAGAAGGCTTTGTTTGGAGAAGATGAATGGTATTTTTTCAGTCCAAGATATAGGAAGTACCCAAACGGAGCAAGGCCAAACAGAGCAGCAGGATCTGGTTACAGGAAAGCAACTGGTACTGATAGACCAATTCTCACGTGTTCAGGATCAAAGAATATTGGGGTGAAGAAAGCTCTGGTCTTTTACATGGGTCGCCCTCCTAAAGGAATCAAGACCGACTGGATTATGAACGAATACAGACTCCTCGACGCAACCATGAAGCCCTCCAGATCCATTGCCTCCATGAGGGTAACTCACACAAAATATATCACTGATTTTCTTAATCAGAAAAAAACTCAGCTTATAATTTACTTGATTTTCAAGTTCAATTCTAGTAATTTTTGTTTGATATACTGCATGTTTATACCTTAAGAGAGAAATGATATGCAGGAACCTAAATAATAATCTATCAGGTCACCTATCAAAGAAATCATATATAAGATTTTACAAGCAGCAGCTACACCTGCCAAGAACTTGCTTCCAAGAGGGAGAAAATAATCTCAACACCACGAACAATTGCTTCCAATGAGTATAATTATTTTGATATCTCTATGCAGCCTAGGAAAAGAACCTATACATGCCTGAATTTAGTACCCAGAGAGAGTTTTCAACTTCTAAGACTTTTCTTTTTTTTTTTTTTTTGGTCAATGGGTAAAGTGATATGGATATTGTTTGCAATATTCAAAAAACAGGGCTTTCAGTTTTGGGGAGTTGCTCAATTCTGGCTTCCATCGATGAATTAATGAACCTTATAAGCTAGAAACAAAAGTATCGATAGATATGGTAAAGAACCATAGTAACATGAGAATTTTCTCAGGATTGCTTATTTTATGTTATCCAACAAATGGAACCCAGAGAAACAAACAAATATATCGTGGCCGCCCTGGAAATTTACTATTGAAGGCATACAAATTATACCTTAATGGCTTATTCTGTTCTGTTTGTATTCTATTTCCTTTCCTGCATCTGAGTCTCTGTAAATCTAGAAAATTAACTGAACATATTGATTAAAAATTCTCGCTGGACACATGGAAATAAAATCCTTCGGCTTTTACAGCTAGATGACTGGGTACTATGTCGAGTTAGACAGAAAGGCAGTATGCCCAAACATGCATGTGAAGTTGAAAGCAGCAGCAACAAAGACTCTGTTTGGCACTTACCAGGGACTGAGGAAGCATGTCGTACACACACAAGCTACAACACCGACATGATCACCGATTGTTTAAACAAAGATTGTAGGCTCTTAGCTTCAATACTTAGAGGGCAAGCTCTACCTCCCATTCAGACTATATCACGTGTTAGTAATCAAGAGAGCAACAAGGACAACAGTGTTACTTCAGTCTATAAAGACTATAACTGTTTCTTCTTCCAACAATAATAGCCCATTTAAAAGAAAAACTAATGAGGAGCCTGGGTGTGATAACCTCCTTCAATCAAACAAGAAGTTAAGCAGTGGCAACAGAAATGAAAATCTTCAACCCAGATATACAGTACCCTGGGACGATAAGAACTACTACAGCCAAAACCAGTCTGAAGACAGGTTCTACGATCCTAACATGTTTGATCTAGTCAATGCCTTTCCTGAGTTCAATGAATTGGCCTTCAGTTGTAAATATACAGTGTAATGAGTTGGTTTACTGCTTCTCAGACTGTACAGCATAAAATGTATATAGGGTGCCAAGGTGAGTAAGTTTCCAGGGCAATGGATCGAACAACTGAAGCGGCAATCTGAGGCTAATTCTGATAATTGAAGTTTGCACTCATAGTTTAGTATTTATGGATGCAGGTTTCCTATAACTTGCAATAATATTGTCTCCAAAGAATAAATGTTCATGCTGAAAAACAAAAGCATCGTAAAACTAAAATACTTCTTAGATGTCTAAAACATTTGTATGGTAAATTTTTTGAGAATGCAATGAATTAATTTGCAGAAACAATAGCTGCGACGTGTTACAGTAGCACAAAGCATCTTTCTCCGTATGCTTAAAGCTCCAACAATTATTATCAAACAATTAATACAAAATAGGCCAAATGACTGAAAAAATATATCCTGAAGACACTAAAAGAATACACGAAAAAGCCCTCAGATAATTGCAATATTGTTATGCCAGATAATATTATGATCAAGAAGGCTGTAGACGCAAGCCATTTTTAAGTCTATTTACCTCAATACACAGCAAGACAAGGAACAAGAAAACATCAAAAAAATTTCTAAGTACAATAATGAATTATTTATGGAGCAGATGATAATGGAAGTACAAACATCACCAGCTCTTTGAAATTCATCATCGTGATCAGATGGATATTTTAATGATATGTAGAGATCAAGATCACATAAAATTCCTCCTTTATATGAATATTGTAAACTTAGAAATCCTATGGTCTTCATATTTCAATTTGAATTAAAATAAAAGAAGGAACATTAGCAGACTGGTAGTTGGAATAATGATAATGCCCCTTCTACAGATGAATTTCAGACAGTGCATATGCAAAAAGGACACGAGTAACAATTATTTGTCATTGGGGATATTAACTAAATGACATCACGAAAAACTGAAATTGTTCCATTTGTTAAGTCAGGAAAATAACAACATAAAGTAGCTTACTTGTACAAATAGGAAGCGATTCCCAGGATTACGCAGAGCAAGATAATGTCAATGCAAAAGTTTCTGCTGGACCTTGTCTGGAGACAGACCAAATAAAATTGTTATTTGTTGAAACTATATCTTTGCGTGTTCTGATATTAAGAGAGAGAAGAAGAACAAGAAAAAGGCAATTAATGGGAAATGTAAAATGAAAACGAAAGCATATAACACTCTTCTAATATTATTGACCTTCATGATCTTATTGAAAGTGTTATGAAAAGGTTTTTCAGGGTTTCCAGTCCTTCAGATATAAAATCAAGACCTTGATCCTGTGCAAATTAGAAAGCAGAAAGAGAATGAAAAGGTGTAAAATCCTAATCAAATCATCTGCTTAAAATCTCACCTATATGATGAATATAGTATCAACCAAATTAATCAGAAATCTTGCATGCCTGTTTTAATTTCCGCATTTCATACTCCTGTCTAAATTGACTTGATTCTTGGATTGTTCGAAGAAATCACTGTTAAGCTGTTCATCTGTTTGTTGCCAATAGTGTAACCAATGATTCATACTCACATTCAATAGAAATAATTGAAAAAAAGAAAAAAAAAAGTGTATTAACAATACTACCTGATGAATCAAACTTGATATTTTGATGAGGTGCTGATCCTGCCCATCCATCGGTTTGTTTGGACCCTACCTTGGTCCCATCTGGTATCTCTTGAATCCTCTCTGGCAGTGCAAGAACCAGGTCAAGACGGACTACTTGTTCTTCTTTTGTAAGCCCTTTGACCCGTCAGGATTACAATGAAATTAATAATTATGATATATGCCATTTCCTAACAGATGTAAAGGAAATAGAATTCCTGTAAGAAAGAAACCAAACTGAAGGGAAAGAAGTTGTCGTATTGGCTGGGACATAAAACCAGAGGCTAATAACTTTAAGGTGGTCCAGATGTAAGACTCCAACATTTAGCACACGTAACACTTTCAACATCCCTTAACTTGATTTAAACTCCACTTTACTCGAGTGCACAAACATATAGAGAGGGAGAGACTAAGGGAGTGAATATACTTCATAGATCTACATCCCCATCAAGAAGAAAAATTAGAACTCTGCTTAGCATCAAAAGTCTTGTATCAAAATCGTTGTTTCCCATCAGAACGGTTGCTCCTGCTACAGGTAGCAGCCAGCATCACGGATTCTAATTTGTCTACAACCCATGTCAAATATATAATGTTGAAATGAATTTTATATCCTTTTTCTGGCCGATTCTAATTCTCTCTACCTCTCACCAGATTAGCTGGAGTCCAAGAAGAAACATGAAGCATCTAGAACGTTAATTGTTTGGGTTGGGTTTCTATAATTTGGTAGGCAACACCAGGAAAGGAACAGCCAATAAAGACGCAATCAACACTTTTGTGCCTTTGTCGTAATTTGACAAGACTTACTGAACTAACTGTTATGATTAACACACAAATTACAGAGATTTAACTAAAGGATAGTGACAAATATATTATCACTTCTTTAGCTACATATCATGGCCCTACAAGTGGTTAGGAGGAAACTCTTTAGCAAGATATTAGTTATTTTACAAATATGAGGGATATTTCTTAAAACGAAGTATTTAAAAATTTTATTTACAGATTTGTAGTAAAATTAAAAATATTTACAAGTTTGTGGTACGGTGTGCCAGTTCAAATGGCGAGCATAACTGTGGTGCGCCATTTGGAGTGGCACGCGGCCACGTGACAAAGCATGGTGAGCCACCGTGCGCCACGTGGCATAATGCACCAGTTCGTTTGGCACACGAAATTGTGTGCCAATTGAACTGGTGCACGCAATGGTGCGCCAGTTCACCTGGCACACCGTGGCACTGTGCTAATGGTGCGTCTGTCCAACTGGCGCACCACCTTCTTCAGCTTCTCAGGAATCCTTCAGTCTTTTTCTCAGAATGCTTTTTTTTCTATCAGACCCGTGATCTTACGAGCAAAATAAATATATGATCATTGTTATTTCTTTCAACATCTCGATTTCTCTGTTTCTCAAATTTTCCTCCATTTCTCCTTCCTTCCTTATTTCTTTTCTCGATTTTTCTGGTTCTCAAATTTTTCTCCATTTCTCCTTTCTTCCTTCCTCCATTTCTCCAGTAAATCTGCAAAGCAAACCAATCTGCAAGACAAAAGTTTGTTATATTTTTCGTCAATGAATTTAGGTTAAGGTTTTTTTTATTATTTATTTTTTAAATGAACAATGAAAAACTAGTTCGATAATTAATTTTCAGTAGAAGTTAAAAATTATAAAAAATATTAAGAAATTATTGAAAAAAAATAATCAGTAATATATTTTTGGTTAAATGAATTATTCTTGTTATAATGATATATTTGATTTATAAAAAATATTAAGAAATTATTGAAAAAAAAATAATCAGTAATGTATTTTTGGTTAAATGAATTATTCTTGTAATAATGATATATTTGATTTTTTGTCTGGTGCATGGTAAAAAATTTGATACTTTGGATCGTGTGGGTGAAGATTGTATAAAAGAAATTTTATATATCCCGAGGTATTATATAGATAAATTTATGTAAATTCTAATTTTGGAAAAAATAAAATTTGGAAAAAAATATAGATAAAAATTTTATGTAGATAAATGTCAGAAAAAATACATATAATATTTTAAGTAATTTATGTGCATAAATAATATTGTAAATTTATGAATAAAAGCACTATAGTATTAGTAGATAAATTTTAATGGTTGTGGTAAATATTTAATTAATATGCATAATAATAATGTGTCATGTATAAATAGTTATGGTAATTATTTAATTAATGTGCATAATAATATTGTAAAATTATGAATAAAAGTGATGCAGTGTTAGTAGATAAATTTTAATAAGTTGATAAATTTATTTAGTGAAAATATTATTAAAACTTAGAGTAATAATAGTTATGTAATAATAATGACGATGATATTTATAATACAAAATCATTATAAATTATAAAAAATAATTATTAAATGAATGATTGTTTCAAACGTTTTCTCATTATTAATATATAGTATTTTTATCTTAATTTAATGAATCTCACGCAGGTATGGCATATCAACCACGAGATTACATGCATCTCAGACCATACAATGGTTCGTTGTTATATTTACAATCTCAGCACAGATCTCAAGTAATATGAAATAATGAGGTAATAAAAATAACAATAATTTCATTAAAACATCATTTATAACATTGTAAAGCGTATAATGACACATATCATTTGCATAATTTTTTCAAACAGAAAATGAGATGCTATACTGCAGACGTAGTAGTAAAGCTACACATGCAATAGATAATGATGCTCAACTAGATAACCGAATTAAACAGCTGCTGAGGCATACCGGATTTTATGGATTACTATAGATACCTTTTTTTCAACTTGATTGGCATTTAATTACTGCACTAGTTGAGATATAGAGACCAGAGACACATACATTTCATATGCCTGAAGGAGAGTGCACAGTTACACTTCAGGACATAGCGATTCTTACTGGTCTACCTATTGATGGTCTTCCAGTTATTGGACAGACCAGTGGTGATTGGTCATCTCTGTGCGAACGTTTGTTGGGAATTAGACCTCTGCCAGATGCAATTAGAGGTTCTCAAATAAAATTAGGATGGCTG
>CATIWF010170592.1:0-28067 GCA_949630135.1 Balakata baccata
TTTAGGATTGGATTTAATTTTATTATTTATATGTTAGTGTAAACTAGTGGATTATCTAACATATGAAAATTATTAGGTACGCCAACAACTATATATTAATTCTTAAATTAAATAAAATAATAAATTGATGGATGCTGTGTGTATATCTCACCTTGTTACGCAACATAAAAAAATTAATTAGGTTGAATTTTCTACATTTGCATGGAGATGAGAGACTAATCAAAATTTTAGCGTGTGGGAAAAGTAAAAGCATTTCGATTTTCATGTAGAGCTTATATTTGTTAAACCTCAATTGTGAATATCAATTTGTATTTGCCCATATTATTTTGAATACAAATATATCTAAATCCTAAATTCTTTTTCTCTCTAACTTTTTTTTTTTCTGTTTTTTTAGCCACTGTCATTTTAAAATAACGATGAGTGATTTTTTATTATTATCGACCTCAAATCATTTCTCAATATTTTTTTATCAATTTATTTATAAAATAAATAGTTATTTTCTATATTTATATTTTTATTTTGTTAGTTTTATTTTTTATAATTTCGTCGACTTATTATAGTATTTAGTTTTATCGTCTTGTTACGACATTTTATTTCTATCATCTTGTTGCGGTATTTTTATATGTAAATAATTCAGACAGGCAACTCAGTTTCGATCCAACAGAGATAACAAACTATATTGTAGTAATCAGTATATTACATAAATGAAATTATATGTATTCTAATCACTATGGTATTATTAAATTTATAGGTTTTGAGGTGATTTATTATGTTATTAATATGGATAGTGTGGATTTTTCACTATTTTAACATTTATGATTTTTGACAGATTTATATCCATTTATATCGATATATTACTAATTTGAATTAATAAAATTATTTTTTTTTTGTCAAAAAAAAAAATTTGTGTTTGCCATTGTTTTATTCATATGCCATAATGTGCATATATAAATATAATACTTGGAGAGCAAGTCATTTAGAGAATAAATTTATTTTTTTTTATTTTTAATCTTGTGTTAAAAACAATTTAACTAATTTAAAACGTGCTAAATAATTGAAAGACAACAAAATATTTTTTAATAATTTTAAAATAATTATATATTCAATATTTAAATATAAAACATCTGATTAAATTGAAAATCTACCATTCTTTAGAATAAGTCAAATTAAAAAGCAAGAAATTTTTTTTTTATAGGCTTACAACTATTTATCTTATTGTTAATTATTTTTCTGAAAACTAACCACGTGAATATATGTACTTCTCATGTCAAGACAAAGATTTTTATACTTCAAAGCACTGTTATCAATTTTTTATTTATATTATTGGATGCAACGATTTCTTATGCATGGAACCATAAGAGATTGCTCCATCTTTTTATATATATATATTTTTTCATATTACGACTGGTTGATTAAAATGATGTTAATTAATAACAAGAGTGTAGGCCCACAATTTAAAACCATTTATGAATTAACTTTATTTTAGGCTTGTTGAAACCAATGACGGATCTACATGATTGAATAGAAAAAAAAAAAAATCTTTTATGTATAATAATAGAAAATATAAATATATAAAATTGTATTTTCAAATATTCAATTTTCAGTATTTTAATCTGATCCCAAGTATAAATATATATATTTCTAATGTTTTTTTTTGACTTATTTCAATACATGATCCATTAGTCTTTAATTTATAATTTTAATATTTATATTATGATTAATTTTATTTATTGTCATATTCTATTAATTTTATTTAATATTTAGTTGTTTTTATAAAAAATAATTTATTTTTAAATGTTAGCCATAGAGAATGATTGTATTTTTTTTTTCTAACTTTTTTCTTATATGAATAAACTGTAATATAAAATTTTATAAATTATGATAAATTTTAATTATAATTTTTTATTTTATAAATTTATCATCCCATCAAAAAAATTAATGACCTACCACGGCTCGGAACATAATAATAAGTTATATTTTCTCCTTTTTAGTATTTATTAAGAGCTATTTATTAGAATTTATATATTATTATATATTTTAAAAAAAATTAAAGACAACAATTATTCACCTTTTATTGCCTTCAAGTGAATATGCTGGTATCCCAGCTCACTTTTCTAAATTATGACTCGTCTAAAACAGGCTAAAAGTGACATGGTAAAGCAAACTTTTTTTAATGAATTTAATTATAAAATAATATAGATTTAGTTATTATTAATTAAAATAAATATATATTATTTTGTAATTGAAATACACCGAATCTATTTAAAAAATTTATCAGCATTTTAACTCGAGGTTTAGTTAACCGTCCAATCTGTGGGATGGAAAGCCTCTCTCCCTGCTTTCTGCATTCTCGTAGCGTCTACACTGGAAACGCTTCCAAAAAGCTGCACTTTTCTTTTTCAGTGTTGACATGTTCACGTTTCATTATTTCACATACAAACAAAACCCAACAGCACTATAATCTCTCAGCACATGGTGGTCCCCACTCACCTTCCTTGGTTTGTGGGTCTCATCTTCTCCGCTTCGTCGAACCACGTGTCCACATCTGCCTCCAGTCATCATCACCCACCTCACCTCCACCTTCACCTTCCTCTTCCTCTTCGAATTCCATCACAGCTGTCTCTCTCTCATCCCCCACCACCACAGTTTTATCCTTTCATCCATCTATCATGTGCATGTCCCTTTTCTTTTATTCATCATATGATTCCACTTAAATTTTGCAAAAAGACATATTCAGTTCCTTTTTGTTATTTAACCACATTTAACCTAATTTTTATTCAATTTACTTTTTATATTTCATTTTTATCAATTACCTCTTAAAAATTCAATTTTTGCTTATAATAAATTCTTGATCGGCATATATGAGAATATTTTTTTATTAATATAAATATTTTAAAATTTAATAAAATAATTATATAATCTAACATAAATAAAATAGAGATTACACATCAAAAAATACTAGTATATTATATTAAATTACAGCAGATAAATAATATTTTTTTTAAAATCCATTAAAAAAAAGTGGACCCAATAAAAAAATTAATGAGAAAATTAATAATATTATACAGTACAATTTATTTTATGATAAGTGAAATAAATAGTATTTTTTTATAAATAATGTAAATATTATAACTCTATTTCGTTGTCTCTTTCTTCTCCTTTATAATTTTTATTTTTTTTATATTTTCCTTTCTACTATTATATTTTGATATTGGTATAGAATTATTTATATGACTTTTTAATCAATAAATTATATATGTTGCAATATTATATATAAAAAAATAAATTTTATCTATAAATGAATATGATATATATTCTAAGTATTTCTCAATCATTTGAATTCGGTAAACTGACAACCATCTACTAAATATGGTTATGTATTAGTCTAATATTAATAATGACATACTTATTATTTGCAAAATTTGAAAACTCATGGAGAACTATTATAAAAAAATATCTTTTGTTTTTTATTATCATATGTATTTTTTTTATAATTGAATTGGCTTAAACTATATATAGCTCTTTCATTTTGTTTATTTTTTTAGATTGCCTCTTAATGAATTTTTTTTTTATCATATTTGCTATTGAATATTATTTTTATATCATATTACTACATTTGAATTTTGAAAAATAACATACAATACCACAATTTGATAATTTACATTCTGGCTATAATATTAGCAAATTTTAGTATGATATGTTATTTTTTAAAATTTTGAGATAGCAATATAACATTTAGTAGATAAATATAATAAAAAACCGGTCAAGACAATATGAGAAAAATAAATAAATTGATAGAGTTACATATAGCTTAAGCGGAAAAAATTTATACTATACAAATGGATCTTACCATATAAAATTTTTTAATTCACAACTGCTCATTGATATGCTTTTTGATATAATATGTCAATATGCAATACGTTGAATATATCATATTTTTAAATTTTAAGGAATAAAATTGACGAAACATAAAGTTTAATAAACAATTTTAACTAAAACCAGTCAATGAAAGCAAATGATAAAAACAAAAAATTATAATATATTTTTGCCTTTAAAATTTTGACTTTTTTTTATTGTAGATTAAAACTTCTAGACTTTATATACATATATATATTTATTAATTTTTTTTTAAATTTAAAACTCTCATTAAATTTAGAATAATTTTGTATCAATTCCTCTCTAAACTATTTGCTAAAATATTACGCATATATTAAGCCAAATTCTTATGTCCCCGTCTCCAAATAAATTATTTAATTTTTCTTTATAATTTTAAAGAAAAAGGGATTTTTCTTTCCAGTTGGATACAGCTTTATAAGCACCATATCTCCATGTTTCGCAAGTCACAAGCACCTTTGAGAGAGAGAGAGAGTGGAGAAAAGAGAGAGGAACAAAAATAATCATGGTGGGCATTTCTTGTGAACAAGATTCTTGGGTTTCTTCAGGAAACCCAGTAAATCAAGAAGATAAAACAGAAATCCGTGCTGAAGTTTCAAACTTGGATCAAGATGATGGTTTCTTTGATCAAGAAACCGATGCAATATGGCAGAAAGTGAGTCAGAGTTCAAACAACCGCAATAACAGCAGCACCACCAACAAAAATACCTGCAGCTCCAACAGCAGATGCAACAGCAAGAAAAAGAACCAGGTTTTGCTTGAAGGTTATGTAGAGGTAGCTAATGAGAATGAGGATGATTTGAAGAGGACCAAGAGCTTGACGGATGATGATCTTGATGAGCTTAAAGGTTGCTTGGATCTTGGGTTTGGTTTCAGCTATGATGAGATCCCCGAGCTCTGCAATACTTTGCCCGCTCTTGAGCTTTGTTACTCTATGAGTCAGAAATTTCTTGATGAGCAACACAAATCTCCAGAGAGAAGCTCTCCTACTGCGACCGAGGCTGCTTCTAGTCATATTGCTAACTGGAAGATCTCCAGTCCTGGTGAGTTTATTTCTCTTCCATATTTTTATTCTGTTGAATTTGTTTGCTATGTATTGGATTTTTCTTATTAGTTGATAATTGTGGTTGGTTCAGGTGTTTGATCTGGTTTTTGGGTCTTAAGTTTGGACTATTAGATGGATTATGAATTTTGTGGTAGATGGTTCAAAAGATTGGCAAATTTGATGAATTGGTTGAATTTTTAAATTTTAATAAATTAAGTTTGAGTTCAGAAAATGTTATGATATGTTTGGTAAGTGCAATCATGAATTGTATGCTTCCATGCTGTCGACTTTGATGTATTTTGATGCTTTATAGGGAGAAATTTATTCTCGTTGGGTTGGGATCTTAAATATAAAATTGATGTCCAATTTTTAGAATAATTATCTGTAATTCCCAATGATCTTTGTAGATATTTTTGGTATACTAATCTTTCCCATCTTTTGATTCAAAATTTTGGTTTACATGATCTCTTGATGGCTGCTAAGATACATTATAATTGATGAAATGATAATTGTATTCAGTGATTGAAGATAACTTAATGATATTCGTGAAGTATTCCTGAAAATATTTTCTTGTGATCATAATCTGGATGTCTTTCTATTGATATTTTGTCTGCTTTTTTCTCCCTGTTATTCATTGGAGTTTTGGAGATAGCTCGTCTACTTTGGACAGAAGGGGCGTCAATGATCTGATTTTAACTCTTTGGCTTCGATTTTTAAACTATCAGGTGATCATCCAGAAGATGTGAAAGCAAGGCTCAAATTTTGGGCACAGGCTGTGGCTTGTACTGTCAGGCTATGCAGCTGAAAGTTATAAATTGAATGATCTATAAAAATGAGAAATGGATGCGCATTTTCTTGTCAATGGGAAAACAGTAGCTTGGACCTTCATGAAGAGCTTGTGCTCCACTATCCATTCCCGTGCAACTACTTGCATGAATCAAAGTTCCTGCACTTTCTTTGGCTGGGAATGGATCAGCCTGGGCCGGCATTAAATAGAAGAAAAAAAATTCTTCAGGTTTGCGATTAACCAAATACTGATATGAGTTTCACTTAATACAGCAGAGGCAAAGACTATATTTATTGTATTCGGTGCATTTAAAATAAGCTATTATAATTTATAAGAATATTATGATATCTTCTTCATATCATTGGTATTATTGTTAGTTTGTGCTTGACATGTGTTTGAACCTGAGCTAGTGGTTTTTATGCAGTGGTGATATTGATAGCTTCCAATTGAGCCTTCACTAACTTCCTTCAGACCTCTGTATCTGCTGAGGTAACTAATCTAACTGGTATAGTATAATATTTTATTTTTCGCTATTGCTGATGCATGAATGGGATGGTATGCTGATGCTAACAATGCTGCTGCATTCTAATTACTGACTCATGATAATCCATCCGATGGATAGATGAACTACCCTGTTGGCTGATATAACAAAGGCAGCTGGACAAAAGGTGGAGAGAAGTTATGAAGAAGAATTGCAAATTTGTAGCCTAGAATGAATGATTGGCTCCGTTTCTTGTTTTCACACTGTTGTGTCCAAATACTTGAATCAAATGCTTGTCATTTGAGACTTATGTTGGATTATGGCAATTAATTATGATACATGAATTTTAGTAATTTCCGATTGTTTCCAGACTTGGCAAATTCTAGCAGCTTCATTTTGCATATATCTCATTCTAGACTTCGCATCATAATCATCAGCCAAATTATTAGATTTAGTGAAAGATAACAGCCGAGTGTAGGAAAAGCATTAACTTTTGGGAGAGACTTGATTCGTCAAAGTCTCTGATATAGTCAATCTCTCGGAGTTATATGAATGTTTCAGATAGAATGGTGTTTGTTGCAGTTTGTTTAGATGCTTCAGTAACTAGGGAAAGTGAGAAATGTGAGGAGAAAGAGAGGGACAGGAAAACTGTCACAATGCAATAGTTTGATGATTTAGAGGTCAATTAGGATTTGGATGGTAGCTGAAATTTAAGAATTGCTGCCTTAGTGGTAAGTTTAGTCTAGTTTAGAAAATTCCTACAACATTTTCAGTTTACAGTTAAATTTTTGTATTCTGTGTTACTATGCTTCTTCTTCTTCCATAAATATGGGAAGGAAATATCTGGAACATATTAGGACAATTCCCCTTCCAAAGACACTCTTTGCTTCATTGATGGAGAAGCGGGAAAATTAATAAACAGTTGAGCTGTTAATCCCATGTTCCTTGAGGATAGGAAAGCTGAATATTCAATTCTAGCAATACTATTATAGAATTCAACCCTGATGTTTACTTGCTCAATATTTCTTCTTATGTTAGACACCAGCCTATTTTGAATTTCATTTCATAGATTGAATGGAAAGTTTCTTTGAATAGTACACTTCTCCCCCTGTGGAAGGCTGATTATAGATTGGATTAGCACACAATCATCAAATTGCTAGCCTTGATAAGTACTTTGACTGATATCCATAACTACAAAGTGCAAGGCTGATTATAGTGTATAAATTGGATTACTCATTTCTCAACCAAATGAGTTTTGACAAGTACTTGGACTTATAACCAGAACTGCAAAATGAAAATTGGCAAAGAAAACAAAATCATATTTATGATAATATAACAGTCATTCAGCTACTGCTTCTATCAATACATCATTTGGTTTGGAGTCTTGCTAGTACCTCCATTGTTCATCAATCACAATTAACTGAAAATAATACAACCTATACATTCAAACCAATTAAGAATGCTTTGCAGTAACTTGAATTATAATTTTCTCTAACTGTATTAATTGATCAGACACACTTGTAGTTAAGCACCATGTAGCTGTAAGAGGCTCATGAATTTACAAGTTAATAACCAATCCGCAATTAATATCTACTATATACTTTTTCTACTTCAGAATCAAAATTGTGGGTAAAAGCCCAAATCCTACAATCAAAAAAGAACAATAATGTAAGCTGCTGTCTTATAGGAATGGCATGGAAGAGTCCAACTCAAAATTGAGCCATGTTTGTGAATTCATGTGATAAGGAATATTGTTCTCATCACCGAAGCTTTGGCTTTGGAGATCGCCGAACAGCCCATCAGTGGTAAATCCAGGACCCATCGAACCATCACAAATTCCACTCATCAGCAACGTCCACTCTGTATCAGTATCATCAAAATACTCATCCACATTGAAATTCTCAGACACCATCAACCCATTGCCTTCTGCAGATGCTTCAATTTCAGTGGCCGACCCATTATTAGAATTGGTTACTGTTACATTATCTTCTTCATCCGCCCTAACACGTTTGCTTAAGTTACCACCATCAACGTTCGTGCTTCCCTCATCAAGCTTTCTCTTGACCCCTTTCTCTTTAATAGATGACCCAATTACAGAAACACCCTTTTCTTCCTTAGGGTTATTGTTTCGCAATCGACAGAGCACCAACTCAGTGTTGAAATTAGGCAAACAGTATTCGTGCATAATCCAACGACAATGGTGATGGGATTTTTTATTTCTGTAATTAAACCGTCGCTTAACCCCTTCCACATGTACCCATTGATCATTAATCTTAACTTGAGCGATAATCTCCTTACCAGAATCTTCCCCATGCCAAGAGCCACCATTGACCCCAACACTTCGGTCAAATCTCGAGCCCTTAGTTTTCTTCTTTAATTCTGTGAAGAAGTAAAGATCGTCGCGATCGTCTGAACCGCCGAACCTCTGCCAGACTTGCCAAGGTTCTTCATTGCCGTACAAGTCAGAGTCATTGATGATAAGGGACTCAATGGGCAAAAGGGTGTTGGTTAATTTCTTCAAAAGATAATTACCGACCAATTCTTGCTCAGTAGGGCAGAATCTATAACCAGGAGGAACTTTAAGAGGCTGCATTGTCATATCCAAATCTTGTAATAATTCTACGAAATCCCTACAAGATTCTTAGGGTTTTTGAGAGAAAGAAACCCAGTAAATCAAGAAGACCAAACAGAAATCTTAGAAAAGGAAAGCAATTAGTAAGAACAGCGATGACAAGGAGAGCAATTTGCAAAAATCCTTACTGATTAAGTAATAAGCAGTGCGAGTTAGTAGTACTTGAGTTTCGCGCGATTTATACGGTAAATTGATCACTTTAGGTTGTTTGGCAAAACTAAATCTAGAATTAGAGGAGCTTTTATAAAAATTCCAAGTTTGGGCAGTTGGAAAAATATTTCTAATTTGGGGATAGCTTTTGGGTGATGTGGATAGGAAAAAGTTATGAGGGGTGTGTATGTGTGCGCAAATTCAACTAGCCTGCAGAATGTGCTGTGCATCATTTGAACTGGCACGCAGTGCATGCTATATTATTTTAATTTTTTATTATCTATTTTTTCAATTTATGAAGTAGAAATAATTTATAGTGCTAGATTTTTTTAATTTAATCAAATATAAAGTTGTTAATATTTTATTTTAGTTATAATTTTTTACTAATTAAATTTTTTCTAGAGAATCAGATTTATATATGTTTGATATAGTTAAAAGGGGAGAATTTCATCTACGGTACTCTAATTATATAACTCGTAATAACTCAGTATTTGAAAAATTATTTGTAAAATAAAAGTCTTTAAATTATGTAAATCGTAACAATTCAGTATTTCAAAAATTATTTGTAATACAAAAGTACCTCAATTTTTATTTTGTAACACAAAAGTATTTTAATTTTTATTTTATAACTAAATAGTACTTCCGTCTTTAATTGTTAGTTTTCCTAACATAAGTGTGATATGAAATATTCTCATCAGATAAATTTTAATAAAAATAAAATTAACTATAATATGCACATTAAATAAATTTCAAATTTGCTAATTGGGTATTGCAACTAATTTTATTAAAATTTATTTGAATATTTCATGTTATACTTATGTTAGAGAGACTAATGGAGTATTTGAGAGTGCTGTTGAGTGTTCCAAAAACAGATTTTGAATTTTTTGATTTAATTGACTAATTTTTTAAATTTTTTTTGATGAATTGTTTATTTTTTATATCTATTTCTGGAAAAAATATCTATTTATCTGTATCTATCAAAAATAATTTTCAAAACTCAAAAAAATTAAAAATACAAAATTTTTTTCGAAAAACATTTTTTCCAAATATAATGCTAAATGAGTCATAATAGCTAAAAACAGAAGTATTATTTAGTTACAAAATAAAAATTGAGATACTTTTGTGTTACAAATAATTTTTAAGGTACTGAGTTATTACAATTTACATAATTGAGATATCTTTGTATTAGAAATAATCTTTGGGGTACTGTATTGTTACAATTTACATAATTAAAATACTATTGACGAAATTCACCCAGTTAAAAGTTGTTATAATTCATAACTATAAATTAAGAGAATATAAATTTAATTGTTAATTTGTAGTTAATTAATGAATAAAATTTATAAATTTAATTAAGAATTTGGGATAAATAATAAAATATTAATGAGTACATATAAATTTTATATAGGTTTGATATAGTAATTTCTAATAAATAAACGATTAAATATTATAAAGTAGTTTTATAATTAGTGATTAAACGAGTAAATAAAAAAACTTAAAAAAAAAAAATCAAGTTCCACAGCAACGATTTCTTCGAATTTAGAATCTAAATCTCATTTGTCGCCTGACATCAATTATTCGAACACTCATATCCATCAAATCAGAATTTTGTGTCTGATTGCCATGACCTTTACCACCACCACCACCATTACCACTACCACCAAATCACCTTAGTGTTATGTTTCTGTGTTGGAATAAAACTTAAATATGAGGGCTAGAAAATGGTCAAACCCATAAAATCTAGTGACATATGAGGCGGCATATGAAGTGTATGAGAATATATGAACTTAGAATACTGTGAATGAGGAGGCACAATTGTTGCCTATGGATGTATCCATGTATGTAGAGGCATGTCATGGTGTAAATAGGGTAGAAGAGTAAAAATTTGATGCTGAGGAGGGTTGTGCCGAAAAGATAGGTGTAGAAGGCATATACACTCTACTAGATATGGATGGCCCAGGATCTGCATAAGAAGCTTAATATTGTTGAAGCAGAGATGAAAATAAGCAGGCTCTAGCACCCGAGAACATGGTGCAAATGGAGGGATATGAACATCCCTATATCATTATAAGCAAGGACGTGATGGTTGATCAGACAGAACATGTGCTCGCTGCAGTTCATATGAAGTTAGGGAAGGAGTTGGTGCAAGTTGAGGAGGTAGCATTGTTACTCTCTGTTTATCTTCACTCAGTGCTGCTAATAAACTGGAGGTGATTTATTGTGTATTATGTGCAGAGTCTAGTAATGAGAGATGCTGAAGTGTGTCGATCTATAATCAATTTAAAAATTTATGTAACATGCATTTATAAAATCACATATGTGCATAGATGTAAGTAACATGCATTTATAAAAGTTATTTATTTTAGTCAAATTAGAGTACATATAGACATACCGACTCTCCCACAATAACGCCTTGATGTGAGATCCATCTTCTTATAACTCTTCGATATCATTTCATATATTGTGAATAGTAGTCGACTGGTCCGTCTAATGGTATGCCTGTAACAATACGATTCACTCTATTGTTCCATAATTGAATCTATCTTGAATGTCATTCAACCCAATTTGTACTTGAGTGGTTATGTAGAACAACATAGTGATGCTGCTCTATATGATGTGGTGGGTGAGGAATTAGTTGCTGGAGGCCAAATTGTCTGAGAACTCAATCGGACTGGTGCCACTCCACTATATACATGCATATCAATGGCACAACAGCTTTCCATATTTGATGACCTCTTAGGCAGTCAGCCGGTAATGATTGAATAACATCTGGCATATACGACTCACATACAATATAGTCAATTAAATGTAATATGTTAAAGGTTATTAATTGTCATAACTGATGAAAAATTTTAAATGATAACAAAACATATCTCATCCGAGCAATAAATATTTAATCTATAACAGATCTAAATGAGCTCATGAGTAGGTACCTCGTGTACTATCCAATTACTGATCTATCTATCCACAGTAAGTATATAATATTTAGTTTTCATGAGGTTAAAATAATATATATATTGAAGAAGAAGAATAATAATAATAATAATAATATATTTTATATTATTATTATTATTATTATTATTATTATTATTATTATTATTATTCTTCAATTTTTCATTTAAAATATAACTAAAAATTCAATCATCATCATCTTATTATTATTATTATTATTATTATTATTATTATTATTACTATGTTGTCATGATGTTATATTAATAAATTGAATACTATTAACAATTAAAAATCACATATACTTTCAACCGATTAGTGCATCATGAGATACTTCATTTTTTCTCGTCATCGAAGCAAAAAATGGAAATTTCTTATATATCCAAAGTTGTTAAATAAATAATGCACCTTCAATTTGAGATACAGGAGGATATCTGCAAATCATGCACAATTTATATAAAAACTTAATGTGATTACTCCCCAACTATAGTCTTGATCCTTGCAAATTCCTCTAGAAATGAGAGATAAATCAATGAAACTCGTCCAGTGCCCTTGTCATATAGTAAAGATTCAGTAATCATACGCAAAATAAGTGCACATGCATGATACAGAATAGTGTACATATCAGCTTCGTGAGGGAGCATAACAAATTGATCTATAAGCTATCCCAATTTCAGAAAAGAACTTCTAATTGTATCTGATAGAGGCCTAGTCCCTAATAAACGCTCACAGATAAATGACCAATCACTGCTGCTTCGTCCAATTAGTGGATGACCATCAATAGATAGACCAGTCAAAATTGGTATATCCTAATGGGTAATGGTACACTCTCCGTCAAACATATGAAATGTGTGTATCTCTAGTCTCCATCTCTCTATTAGTGCAGTGATTAAATGTCAATCGAGTTGAAAAAAGGACAACTGTACCAATCTATAAATTACCATATGATCAACTGTATGATACGATTATCTATCTGACCATTATTACCTATTATATGTGTAGCTCCACTGCTAGGTCTACAATATAGCACCTGATCCCTAATCTGATAAAAATTAAATATGCTAAATGTCATTGCACGGTCTATAATTATCATATAGCAATGTCATATTAAATTACTTATCATATGAAATTACCTCATCGTTTCAAATTGCTTAAGATCTAGGTTGAGGCTATAAATACAATAATAAGACATCATATGGTCCAGGATGCATATAATTATGTTGGTGAGTTGCCATACCTAAATATTTGATATACATACAACATGTTAACTAGAAAAATAATATGATATAAATACATCATGATATACATACAACATGTTAACTGAAGAAATAATATGATATACATACAACATTTTAACTAGAGAAATAAGAAATAAGTAGTAATAATCATTAATAATTAATGTTATAACAATGATAATTAATAATTGAAAAATAATGCAAATACAGTTGACTGAAACATTTAATTCCTATGACATGTTCTCGCATTATAACCCATTTGATCACATTTCCATAGAATGACACAAGTTGATCATCTCGTATTTTTTAGTCCATCTCATTTTTTCTACGCGTTGATTTTAGTCTTCTTTTTTTTGTGCTTCCATACAAGATTTGGCACAACATGCAGTTCATTTGAAATTGTCCAATAATCCTTGTCACCGAGTGGTATAAAACATTTTGACCATACATTTGTTGTCTTAGACAAAGTATGAAATTTAAAAACATATTGAGTGTAATCCATCTTATATTTCATATAAGCTGCAATGGTATGAGAATGTAGCATCTTGCTTTGCTAAAACTTCCCACATATATATATCTATTATGCCAATTTAACTGTTTGATTATGACCACCTTTCCTCTTTTCATTGTTGTATGCTGTTTCGATCACAAAAATACTATTTTCTCTATCATATGTCTTAATTTGATGACTATAAGCTTTTTACATACGATGCTTCAAGATATCAATGTATTTAGGAGTGAACTGATAATTATCAGCAAGAACTTGTACATATCTGACTTGATTCTCATCAAACAAGTCAACTAGCTTGTTGAATAGCAAATGCATCATCGTGGTAACATGTACAAACATAATTTTCTTCAACATTGAATTGGTGGACTCATAATAATTTGTGGTCATCATACCATAGTAATATCTAGCACTATAAGCTAATTCCCATTTGAATCAAGGATTTTTTCCAACAAAGCAAATGATTTAGGATCTCTAACTTCAATTTTCTTCGTCAACCTCTTGAATTTTTGCTTTTGGTGCATGTTTTCTAGTAGTAACATATTAAATTTTTTTTTAAAGTTATCAATAAGGTCATGTAGCAATAATATTGATAAAATAATTTATACATAGTAATGTATTAGCTTTCTCCACAAGTTTTTTCATACTCTGATTATTGAATTTGGTGTTATAGTTGCTGGTAATATGACATATACAATATCTATGTGGATTTTGACATCATAATTCTTGACTCATTACATATTTGATTTCTATGTGACGATCAGAAATTATGCACACATCATTGCTGCCGTCATAAACAATATATCGAAGTAGATTCATGAAGTATTCCCAATTCTCTTTGTTTTCTTTCTCTACAAGAGCAAATGCAAATTATAATATTTTATTATTACCATCAACAGTTTGAGCCATCAGTAGGACACGTTTATATTTTCTATTTGAAAATGTTCTATCATCATAAAAAACTGGTTTACAATGTTTGAAACCTTCAATGCATGACTTGTACGCCTAAACATGCTCTTAAACTTTCGAACCCCTTCAATAAGACGACCATTGACTATATATGTCTTACCTTCAATGTTCCAAACAGAACCTATATTTTTGTTATATGCATTATGCATAAAATCACATAGGTGCGTGTAGGATTCATCCCAATCACCAAACAAGTCACTAATAGCTCTCTGCTTTGCATACTATATTTTTTTTATATGAGGGAGTTATATTAAATCTGTTCCTCATATCTTCAATAAGTGCTTTCACCATAATATATGGTTGCTCCCATAACATGCTCCTAATGTAGCATGAAATTAATGCAAAATCAAATTTTCTATGATCTTGTGATTCTCCAAGAGTACTACAAGTGTGAAAGCTATTATATCGAATTATTTTCCAAATCCCTGTCTTTTTTTTTGTATTGCTCATAATCGCTAATTATATCTTTCTCCAATACTGCAAATAATTGTGAATGTATTTAATTTTGTGTCACAAATTTTAAATTGTCGTTTGACATTCATGGAATACACTTTCGTTACAGACTTCAAATCATCTCTTTAATCGAACTCCAATATTATACGAAACTCCTTCGTAGAATCCTAAATAGTACTTGTGTCTGATTTATTTCTATTTACTTCATCTCTTTGATGTCCCGACTACTCAAACGTGTCCAGTAATCTCTATTAGCCACAAATTCAATTCTGTTATTACATTCAATTAACTAATCATACTCATTTTTTCTTTATTTTCATCTTCATCGTAATAATTTTCCTCATCATCCTCATCAATATCACTATTATCTTCCTCATTTTCAATCTCATTCTGTAACACCCTTTACTCTACTCTAGAATAGTAAGGTAAACGAGCGATACCAGCTTGTCTGTGTTTACCCTATTACCTTATGAAAACCATAATATTTTTTTAAATTCTCTCATGCGTTCAATTCAAAATTTCACACGTTTTGAATTTCGTGATCCGTATTTTCGTGCGCGCGAACACACACACACACACATATATATGTAGAAATATGTTTTACATACCTCATTACAGACTATATGGAAATAAAACTTTAATTTTATATTACAAAGATTTCTCCAAAAATATACCAAAATAAATTTTGAGGCTTTAGCTGCAACTAAATGGATTCTCGCCTTCTTCTGACAACTAACTAACTTCTTAAAATCTTCCAAACCTACGTGAGGGAAATTCACTCGTACTAAACTACTAGCTTAGTGGTGTCTTATAGGATAAAAATCATGCATACGATGCATTTATAAATTTTATACATGTCACAACATAATACTAATATCACAAATAATATTTTATATAGTTAAATATGCCATATAATTTAACTTGTAAAAATGCAATCTCATTCTTTTATTATCTTTATTCATACCATTTTCTTTTATTTTTCCTTATTAATTTTAGTCAAGCCTCTATCACTTGAGTCTAAACTCGTTAATAGGAATATATGGATTGTCATTCCCGGTCTTTTATAGTATTGTCATTCCTGGCTTTTTTTTTATTCGTTGCCATAACTGGCTTTTATTTATTTGTCATTACTGGAATTTTTCAATTTTGCCACTTTTAGCTTTTTCTTATTTTTATAGCATGCATTTCTTTTCCTTTTTATTGGCATGCCAAACTATCCTCTATCTCAGTTCAAGGCTAAGTATTTTCGGGTTTCAAATTATTTCTGGATAATTGAAATTACATATATATGTATGGATATGAGATGTCCATATGTACAGTTAAATATCAAAATAACCAACTATCATTTTATGCAAAATATACCACATGAAAAACATCACTACACAAATTTGCACATACATGGTAGATTCCGGCTCTGTGCTTATGACCCAACTTTGGCTCAATTCCACATAAATTCGGACCTTATGGTCTTTTAGGAATTTTATCCTTATTGTCTTAGATTTAAAATGCAATAAAAATCACCTCAATTTGAGTTTTCTACTGAAAGTTAGGGTTAAAATACCGGATAGTGTTCCAATACTTTTTACCCAGCATTTTCATGGTACTCTTATGACCGAATTTTGACCTACATACAAGCTGAATTTCAATTCATGATCTTCATAACATTTTTATCTCTTTGTCTTAGTTATCATTTCCAATTAGTTTCAGGACAATCTAGCTTATACGGACTAAGTTATGGTCAATTTAATCAGGACTGTTTTAGTGCAAGTGCAACATGACACTTGTAGGATTCATTGCAAATTAATTATTTCTATGACCTAGTTCATTCATGTCATACCCAAAGTTTTCAAATCACATCACCATGCATAAAACTCAATATTTCACAATAATTTACCATAAAATTATATTGGCAACTATTTTTCACGCAAGATATTTTTCAAGTCACATGCAAAGTATATATTTCATACATATTCACAATTTATGGTATGCAATATTTTTATCCAAGAAGCACTTATCAAATCAGCCTCTAATCCTCCTCTTTGCATTTTTTTTCTCCTCTTGTTAAATGGCCTTTTTCTTACCATTGTCCACCTCTTGGTGGTACTTGCTTGGCCTTAACAAAAGAAAACAATATGTCAATAAATTACACATTCATTTAAAGTTTATGCATGAACATTAAACAATGATTCTAATGCTCATCTACCCCTTTCCATGACTTAATTTATTCCTCTCTTTAACTTATTTAAGTTCATATTAACCTAATATCATTCCCTCCATTTAGGACAACCAAAATAGCCTCATCCATTCTAAATCTTTTTTCATAATATTCAACATTAACTAATCATGTACCCAACATCAACACTTCTAATCATCCTCTATCGCATATCCCCTTCATAGGGCAAACCTCTTCCTCATCATTTTAGGTTATATTTTATTAGCTTTTAAGTCACAAAATCAACCTCCATGGTCATCAAAACTAAATTCCAACACAATCCAACTGAATCATATACTTCTTCCTCTTCCAACACAAATTCACAACTTCAAGCAAAATCCTAATCTAACACTTTCAACCATACCAATCAACTACAAGGAGTTCAAATATATGTAATAAATATGAATTTAAGAAGAACAAACTCACCTTGATGATTCTCTAGTGGTGGCCAAATTTTTCCAAAACTCTTCTTTTTTTATTAACCTAACTCACTTTTATGGTAGAATTTCTTTAATTTTTTGGTTTCTCTTTCTTAAATTCTTCTTTTCCACTCTTTTAAAAGCTTGATAGAATAAAAAATGGATTCTTAAGAGAGGGTGAGGGTCGGCCAAAAAGTGGTGAGGATGATGGTGAAGGATTTTGGTGGGATAAATGAGAAAAATGTTGTTAAAATTGACTTTTATATTAGAGTTTGATTGATGGGTCCCACTAATTGTCTTAATCTCACCTCCTATTAGTCCATATGTTTAATTAATCTTGATTAATGCTTAATTATAGAAAATTTTCCCTTTGCCCCAAATTTTCTTTAATTTTTACAAAATTTTCTCCAACAAATTTGATAATACCGATTTTATCCGTAGGGTATATTTTATTTTATTTTTTTCTGATTCTTGCACCGAACTTTTTAATTCCCAAAAAATAATACCCCTGCTTATTTTCTCTTATTATATGATAATTTTCTATAGGTCCAAATTTAGACTCCAACCAAACCAATGCACCCGCTTTTCGCCACGTGCGATCGGAACCTAAATCGTTGGACATTATACATTCTCATCAATATCATCATCATTCTCCTCATCATAATCATCAGGTCATCATTTATATTGTCACCACCTCCATAATGATTAGACCTACCCAATTCAAAAAAACTTGGCTCATAAGATTCACCTTCTCTAATTGTTTGTTGTTAGATGGGCACACTATAAGAGTATTCAACAAACAATTCAATAAATTGTAAGGCAGAAATTGGCTAATAATTTGATACATTAAAGCAACTTCATTTTTTCCCCCAAATTTTAATAAGTGAAAAAAACATATTTCTTCTTTGGTTGTACATTGGAGCTCTATAAATAATTTTGGTGATAAGTGAATTACTATTCATTTCAATGCCATTTTAATTCTATATAATAAAACTTTCATACATAGTTCTTCATCTAGTGTAATAGATTTTGTATGTCCATTTACAAATATAGCACCAACTTGAGTTTGAATTATCTCACCATCCTAATGAATAATAATAAATGGTATTGACAACATTTTACTGTTTTCATTGTTTAAAAGTTATATTTCGTAATTCAATTTTACCACAATAATAACTAAACTATCACATAGTTATTATTATTATTATTATTATTATGCAGTTTTCCACTTAAAATATAATTAAGAATCTCATCATCATCATCTTATTATTATTATTATTATTATTATTATTTTTATTAAGTTGTCCACATAAAATATAGCTAAAAATCATATCATCTTATTATTATTATTATTATTATTATTATTATTACAATAAAATCTAACAAAAAAAAAAGACAACTTATTCACTACAACAAATATACAACAAACATATATATAAAAATATACATTTAAATTTATTACTAACCTTTATTGCCAAAAAATCCTTTCTTTTTTAACTTTTCTTCCACAATCACAAACAAAAATTAATTTAAATAATAATAATTATTTCAAAATATATCATAAATTTATCTATCTGAAAATTTATTTTTTAATATTTATCTATCTACTAATTTATTTTTGCAAATTTATCTATAAAAATGTAAATACTAATATTTTTGATAAATAATTTAAAATTAAGAAATATTATACAAGTTTAGAGGACATATTGCAATAATTTATTCACAAAACTCATGCCAAAAATATACAATTAAAATTATTACTAACCTTTACTTCCATAAAATTCTTTCTTTATCAACTTTTATCCCACAATTACAAATAAACTCCTACAAAAATTAATTGAAAAATAATAATAATTATGTCAAAATATATCATGAATTTATCAACCTAAAAATTTATTTTTTAAAATTTATCTATCTATTAATTTATTTTTGCTAATTGATTTTATTTAAAAAATGTAACTACTAATATTTTTTATAAATAATTTAAAATTTTAAGAGATGAGGACATGCAAATTTACCACTTGTAATCTTCTTCCTTTGAAAGTTAATAACTAAAATTTTTCAGAAAAAAAAATTTGAAAGTATAAAATTTTCTAGAGGAGATGAATTGAAAAAATTTCTGAAGCAAAAAAAAAAAAAAATTACAATCGGAATGAGAAGGAAATGAGAAGGAAGGGAGAAATTATGGAATGATGAGAAATGAATGAGGTTTATATTCTCAAAGTTCATAAATTCAATGAAGAAACAATTCTTCTCATTGGTGCGCTACAAGGACTGCAGTGAGGAGATTGGAGACTAGTTGTTTCAGTGTGTCAGTCCATATGGCACAGCAAGGTCCAATGCGCTACTCTTACTGGTGTGCCAAGGTTTGCAACAATACTATAGCTGGGCGGCCACTCTAACTAGCGCACCAAGCTCTGTACCAATCAAAGTGGCACAATGGGCCCTTTGACTATTCTAAACTCAGAAATTCTATAAAAACTACTATAAATTTAGAATTATTTTTGCCAACAACCCTAAAAGTGATCAATTTTCCAATTTATAATGGCGCAATCTTAGCGTTGTTTCTGAGTGATATTTCCTGCGCACCCGAATTTGTAGCCGTTGGGGTTGGGGGTTTGTATGGTATACCCACTAATAAATATTAATTACAGAAATTGCATAATCTTTTTGTATTATTATTGTTTTCAATTATCTATATTTTAAAATAATTAAAAATATTGAAAAACTCCTAATTATAAATTATTATACATATGATATAAAATTTAAGCCTTATTTCATTAAGTAAATATAAATGAGTAAGCACTAAGAATAAAATAAAATATATTATATATAATATAAAATTGTAATGGCTATGTCAAAATATTATAGAGCTACAATTTAACACATCAAATATATAATAATATTACAAAGTTAATGTGCATTAAAAATAATTAAGTTCTTAATTTTAGAAACATTATGTAGAGAGATGATAATTTACCAATTATAAGACTGCAAGTTAGAGAATATAAAAAAGAAAAAAAAAAGAAAAAGAAATAGCAGTATGACATTATTCATTTTTACAGATTTTTGTCACGCATTACAAAACCATATAAATTTGCATGAACTCCAAATATAAATCCACAACACAAAATTCTTCAGCAGTATCTTCATATGAACTCATAATTCAAAGCCACAAATGCACAGATCATTTGACATTATTATGCCACATATATTTATAAAGCATTTTCAAGTATAGAGGACTCCATTCTCGGTCCTTAAGAAGCTCCCAGCAAGTTCTGTATGTCATTCTGCAAAAAGAAATCAAAGGAACATCAGAAGATGTTACTGTAAATCCGAATTCAATGAAATCAAATATTAACGTTAATACCTCGATTTTAAGGGGAGATGTAGTCGGAGCATATCGTTCGATCACCTTCCCCTCCTTGTTTACTAAAAATTTTGTGAAATTCCACTTGATAGCATCTCCAAAACATCCACCTTTTTCAGATTTTAGGTACTTGTTGAGCTATTCTGTGTTCTTCCCATTTACCTCAATCTACATTTTTGTCAAAGATATTTATATATAAAATAAATTCCATTTATCTATCAAATTAGAAGGGATAGAAGCTTGGAATCAAATAGCACCATATTGAAGATTGGGAATTCAGCTTTGAATAACGTACATGCCACTTCTTGAATCTCTTCATTGCTTCCTGGTTCTTGACCTGCAAACTGGTTGCAAGGAAAAGACGAGATCTCAAAACCTGCAGTAGAATTACTAGTCCATGAGTAGCAAACTTTAAAGCCGATGAATCAATAAAGCTTTTTTCTATTCACCAACCTTGGCTTTTATACTTTTCGTACAAGATGTTCAATTCCTTGTAGTTTGATTGTGTTAAGCCACTGCACAATGAATTTAAAATTCAACAAACAATGCAAAAGCTCCAAATATCATCATTTCATCAGAACAATTTAGAGTAACAAGAAGCATATGTTTCTGCATAATGAAGAAGAAAATATAAAGACCATAAGAATATGAAGTCCTTGTTTAGTTTGGACATTTTAGTTAGGTTGAAGATAAAAATACAATTTCTAGCAAATTGTGAGCAGCAAGTCAATCTAATAATAACAAACATGATATTCATCATATGTACGAGCTATTCTGGAAATTGATGTAGTCAAAGTTGTTTCAAAATCACCTCAGCATATGGTTGTGCTAGAGGTTCAGGTAAAACAAAAGACCCGACACCAAAAATTCATCCTGTGGATGGTATTCTAGTATGCAACGTTATGTTGCCATAGCAAACAAATCCAGTTTTAATATAAATATGCAGTGAGATGGATTTCAAGTTTGTCTGCAAACCAATGAGTCCTTGGTTCAGTAGCAGTGAAGTAGCCTCTAGGACTGTAGGGTTGCTTGTGCGAACCCAATTTGGATACTTATATACTGACAGAAAAGAATTGCCGGAAGCATTTCAACTTAAAACACAATCTGATCTTATATGACGTGTGTATATCATACAAGTATATGTACCAAAATGTGCAAATGCATCAAGTCTAATTCAAATGTTGAAGCACAAGCCAATGATTTCTTTGTGTACATATCATTTCCAAGCAGAGCAGAACAGCTACAGTCAACGACTAATATAAGAGTACAGATAGATATTTGAGAGCAGAAGTTTGAAATTCCTCCATTAAGAAAAGCATCTGGCAGAAGCTTCAGTGACAGGAGAGAGAAAAAAAAGGTATTTCAATCAACTAGATGAGAATGGTAAGAAGTAGGTTGAGACAAAATGAGAGACTATCAAGCCAAGATGAAATTTATGCATAACTCAATAACCAAAGAAGAAAAGATTGAAGACAAAATTATAAAGAGAAGAAGTCACTGAACAGGAAATCAATTAGCTAAGGAGGATAAACACAAAATACAGGAGTCAGATTACCATTTGGATGCCACATTCACAATCAGAAGAACTTTTCCTCTGTATTCACACAGACGCACTTCATTTCCGCGGATATCCTGCAATTGATGCAATTACAGACTTTTTATCTACATAAATTGAGTGACAACAACGTTATCTGAATCTTAAAAAAAAAAAGTATTTGACTTCAAAAGAAAATCCAAAAGGCTTTCAGTTGAAGATTTAGACAACAGTTTCTTTTCTTTTCTTCCTTTTTTTTTTCTTTTTTGGAAATATTTCTTTCTTTTATCATGATCAGCAGATTTTCTCATCTAAAACAGTAATCTGGGAAGAATTCAAACTGAACTACACAAAATGAACACAAAAAATAGCAAATATATCAACAAGGAACCATACTCAATAACTAAAAAAGTAACATAATTCTAACAAAATCAAAAGCTGAAGCAAAGGACCCATAAAGCAGAGTCTGAGGTTGACGACTGAAGTACTCATAAAAGGATGTTAATGCGCAGTTCAATTACTAAGATAACATTAGAGGAAAAAGATTGAGCATTATGTTCTTTTAGTTCTTCGATATAACCTTAAACCCACATTAAACATAAAACAACTATACTCATTACAATCTCTACGGACCAATAAAACACGAAGATGAATCAGAAAAATGAAAACTTTCTTTCGGATCCTCTGGTTTTCTCAACAACCCAGTTAGGACCCAAACAAAACAAACCCAGAAATATGAGACTAGAAACATAAAATCGAATAATATCTTGACAGTGAAATCATAAACAGAGTTGGGTGCTTGTTTGTTCAGCCATTTTCTTAGAAGAAAAAGGAGAAGGTGGATATTTATAGAATAGCAAGACAGCAAGAAGTAGAAACAAAAAAAATTTCAAATTGATGATATGCTTGATCCAGAATTACTATATATATATACATACATTGACATTAATTATAAAGGAAAATTTCCTTATCCAACCAGCTGAGTATGGGGCTCATGAAAGAAAAAAGAAGAATTATTTTTGCTTTTCTGCATTTATCATGAGGAGAGGGGTGCAAGGGGTTGGAAAGGAAAGGCTGGAGAATCTCATTATTAATGTCTAAGCAGCCAAAATTTTCTAAATTAGCTGTTTTTAATTTTAAGTGGTATCTGATATAGCATCCGAACAATGTTCTTTTATTTCTATCTATTAGCGTATTTTTAATAATATTTTTTATTTTAAAAAATATTTTAATATAATAAAAAGTATTTTTAAATATTGAGAATAAAAAAATTTTTTATTAGTCCAATAGACTCTTTATATTTTACGTTTCATTTTACTTTATTTTATACAAATTAATATTATAATTTTTATTATAAAAAAAGAGAAAAGTATTTTAACACTAATAAGAAAGTTGAGATATATTAATTACAATTGAAATAAAGAGTGAAATTTAGATCTTTAGATGCAGAGAATTAAATTTAATTTCTTTTATAAATTTTAACAGTAGAGAGTCTTTAATACTTTTTTATGGAATGATTCTTTAAAATAAATAACATAGTCTAAATAAAGAATTTATTAGAGATACTCTTACTCCAGCAATACTTTTTAATTTTTTATTAATGAAATTATTTAGAAAAAAAATAAAAAAAGAGAGTAAAAAAAATAAAAAAAGAGAAAAAAACAAAAAATTAATAAATAGGCATATAGGGAGCCAATTTCATTCCTTATATTTAATAATAGAGAGGTCATGTTTGACATTACATTTGGAAAAACATTTTTTAGAAAAAATTTGTATTTTTAACTTTTTTGAATTTTGAAAATTGTGTTTGGTAGAAGCAATATAAATACTTTTTCTAAGAGTATATTTAAAAAAAACAGTTTATATAAAATTAAAAAAATTAGTCAATTAAATAAAAAAAATTCAAAACATATTTTTAGAACTCTCAATACAATCTCAAACACCCTCAATAAATAAGAAGAAAGATAAATATATTATTGAATGAAAATTTCCTTATTTTAACTCTTTATATTTAAGTAAGGAGAGAGATGAGAAGTTTATTAGGATGTATACTAGAATAATTGGTCAAACCTCAGGAGAAGTATTAATATAATAGATCAAACTTCTAGGGATAAATAATAATTTTTTTCTTTATCATTTCACCACAATCCAACTCTTTCTAACAAAAAATATAATAGAATAATATATTAATGTAATATGATAAAACAAAAGGGACAAATAAAAAATTTCTAAATCTCAGAAATACTAATATATTATATCAAATATCATAAAATAAATAATAATTTTTAATTTTTTCTAAATTATATCCCTTTTTATCTCTCTATAAGGTTTTGAATTAAAAATGAAAAAATTGAGAAAATTCAATTTAATAAACTAATATAGATAGTTAATTAAGATATATTTTTGTTAATTAAAAATAAAAATAATAAAATAAGAAATTAATTTTATATTAAAATCACACTGAAAAGAGAAAAAAAAAATTCTAAAATGACAATAAAAAAAATGACTGAGGAAGATTTGTTTGACAATACATTGGCAAAAACACTTTAAAAAAAATTATTTTTTGAAATTTTAAAAATTAACTTTAGAGAAAAGTTTGTAAATGAATACTTTTATATAAACATTTTTGACAAAAAACTGTTCATAAAAAAATCTAAATCTACTTTCATATACTGCGTATTTATGTAGAAATGCAAAACTAAAAAAAAAAAAAATCAAAAGCTCAATAAATAGGATATAAAAAAAATATTTATTTGATAAAGACATAAAAACTATTATATATTTTCAAAATAAATAAAAGACAGATACACTTTTTAGTATATGATATAGAAATAAAAATGATCATTAAAAATTTTATATAAAAAAAATACTTTGATCCTTAAATTTTATAAATTTATATAATTACATCTTTTTATTGAAAATTCAAAATAACTTTCTTAAGTATCAAAGTTGAACTAATTGAGTTTCAAAATTGAAACTTTTTTTTTCCTAATAATTTATTATTAATTAGATTTCAAATGTTTTATAAATAAGGCGTAAATTAGTTCAAGATTGATAATTAAGAAATCAATTTAACAAAAAAATTGACAATTAAGGTAGTCAATAATACAAAACTAACAGTTAATAGAATAAATTTTCATTTAGAGATTTAATTGCATATACACATAAAGTTTAGGGATTAATATGCTTTTTATACAAAATTAACAGTGCCTAATTTATTATAAAAAAGTGAAAATAATTTATACGAAATTCTTCAAAGATTTTAGTAGGATAGGGTGAATTGAGGTCAGATTTTTTTTTTTTTACTGTCTTCATCTCCGTTTATAAATTTATATTTTTATCTCGCCCCATACTCTTACTAGAAAATAAGATTAGTTCTCATCCCCCGTCTCAAATATGGTAGGTATCTCTACTATATTTTTTAACTTAATTATATTTGATATATCTATTTAAGTTATTAATTTCATTTACATCAAAATAAATTCAAAATAAGAGCAAAAAATATAAAAGATTCAATAATTTAATTTGTTAATGTTCCATAATTCATACTTATCTAATGAAAATGATAATATTAATCAATCCATAAATAACTAGTAAAGTGAATATCAACTAAAAAAAATATATCAAACTATTATAATCACTATATATAAAAATTTAAAATGATTGTCAAGCTTAAAGTCACATAATTTTTTTTTTCTAATAAAAGTCACCTCCATTTCCGATGATTTTTCAGCAGTTAACAACTAAAAAAGTTGTGCTAGCATTTCAGTTAGTACATGAGACACGTCACGTCACTGTACAAGTTAAATAGAACATTATGTATGCCTACAACAATATTTACGTTATCACCAAAAATTAAAAATAATATCAACTAGGATATCATGCTAGCACGACTTTTATGTTTGTTAACTACTGAAAAATCGCCGAAAATGATTTTATTGAAACTAAACCATAATTAAATGACTTTTAAGAGACAAAAAAATTGTCATTTTACTACAATAATATTAAAGTTGAGTGACCATAAATGAAAACTTCAAATTCTCTATGTTATTTTTAAAGCTAAAATAATTCAAAAAGATAAAAAGTAGCAGTATTTCCACATAATTATAATCATATAAACCACTAAAATTATAGTCATCTAAGTACTCGGGGCAAGGCATTGAGTGGGGTACATAAATATTGCCACTCCATCTCTACTAAATATCATTTTAGATTTTTCTATAATTCATTCAATCTAGTCAAAAATAAAAAACAAAAAAACCACTTCCATTTGGAGTCATATTGTCGTCCCTAGATTTTAGATGAGGTTATATAATTATGTAAAAAAACAAATTATACATAATTTTTTAAAAATTTTAATAAATTATTAGAAACAAAAATTTTAATAAATTTAATAATACATCTTCTATTGTTTAAAATAATATTCATTTATTTGATATTGTATAGACTTTAAAAATTACATGACAATACGTCATATAACTTTTTTATACTTAAAATATTTTTATATGAATTGTTTAAGTTTCTACGGACAATCTAATGATATTTTATAAAGATTTTAGAATTTATCTTCGTTATCAATCACTATAACACTTAAGTCCTAGCTTTTATGGTTAGAAAAAATTATTATTTATTTATTATAGTTTGAAATAATACATTAGTTTTTTCTTGATGTTTGAAAAATATATTATTTATTCATTATAATTTGATATAATACACTAATATTCCATTAAGATATAAAAAAGAATATAATATACTAGTAAAAAAAATATTCTCTTTTACTAAAGAGAATATTAGTTCAATAAATTAAACTTATAGAGAGATAATAATATAATATGTCAAAACTTTATGAGATAAATAATATAATTTTTAAATATCAGAACATTAATAGTATATTATATCAAACTACATTGATCAAATCATATATTTTTTAAACATCAGAAATATACTAATATATTATATCAAATTACATAAGACAAATAGTAATTTTTTCTTATAATTATCATCTTAAACTTTTTTTATAAAAATAAAAAGTGCACAATTAATTTTTTAAAAATTTATTTATAGGAATCCTTGGTGCTATTTTTTTATTTATTTTTTGATCAAAACTTAGTGCTAGTTAGGCAGTGAGTAGTTGAGTTCTTTAATCTCTTGGCCAATCTCTTCTGCTGCTCTGCTTCGTCTTCCTAGATTTTAACGAAACAAATACAAGAAACCCAACATTTTTCAAACGAATAAAACATCGAACGGAATATGTTTTCGATTAGATCAATCCTCCGACCTCAACAGCCAAGACCCTCTTCAATTTTTTCATGGCATTTTTCATTTTCATATTCAGCTGCTGCAATTCAGGCTGAGAAAAGTATCAAACAAGATCCAAGAAACGATTGGACCCGTAAAGAAATCAAGGATATTTACGATTCTCCTCTTCT
>CATIWF010170603.1:0-10758 GCA_949630135.1 Balakata baccata
AGCCAATATCAAACAACTGCTAAAATATAAGTCAGAGAGAAAATTTTGGTCATATAATATTTTTGGCTAAGTGCAATCATGAGCAAAGTGACCAAACTTCTCATAATTGAGCAATTCATATTTTTGCCTTTTTTACCACTGTGTCTACCGCACTTGCATTTGTTTTTGCTAAAATTGGCTTTATTGCCTTATTTGCCTTTCCTATTGCTCTTGCTCTTTTTTTGACTAGAGTCCGAAGCTCATTTGGAATCAGTCATATAAGTCTTTCTTTCGGGCTTATCACCAAGAAGGTGATCTTCATCAAGCTTAATATGTCGGAAAACATCATCAAACATTATGTTATTGTCATTACAGGTAAGGTTGACACACTTGTGTTCCCAAATATTTGGAAGAGATCGTATAACAACTTGGACCTGTTACTCATCAGTCTACTCATGGTCAACTGCCTTCAATTCACTTATCATATTGGACATGACAGTTAGGTACTGTCTCATTGTGTGATTATGATTTTTCTTATAAGCATCAAATTTTAGAGTCAACTGATGCAACCTAGTAGTTGAGGTTCCACCGAATTGGACCTTAACAGCATCCCAAACTGCTTGGGCTGAGCAATGCTTCTCAAAGCGTAGCATCAAGTTATTTTGCATGCTGCTCAGTATCAGTATGCAAGCAACTCTATCCTTGAGCTTATAGGCTTGATATACATTCATATCTCGCTTATATTGAGTAATGCTTATATGCTCATGCTTAGTCATCGGTTGTGCGATAGTTTCTAACATTTCTTGCTCTGTCAGGAGATACTGAATTTTGTAATGTCAAATATTATAATTATTATCATTCAGTTTATTTTCCTACTTCAAGTCAACAACTATGCTTTTCGTAGCAGTCATATCAACTATTTAGAATAACAACATACTTAGCACAATTCTTACAACAAAAATGATTTTATGTCATATTGTTTTAAAATTAACCAATAATAACCTAACATAAGCAGCAGAAACAAAAGTAATATTACATAGCCCAATCAATTCCTATTGACATAATCCAATTATCATCGTTTAATTTAAACATGCACCGATTATTATTAGGTGAGATCAATAAATTTACCAACCTAATATTTTCCACAAACATATTTATTTGTATATTATCAATTTTCATGCAAATTTTTTACAATTACCACATTTTTTAATTCAAAAATGCTTTAAAACTTGCTCTAAAAATTCTGGAAAAATACTCATTAAATAGGAAATTAAATTTTAAGCACTTTACAAAAAATTTCATCAACAACGAAGCACACACATGCCCTCACGCGTCAAAGAGAGACTCCCCACACACTTCACATGCCTCCACGCCTGCCAGGAGACATCACACGCTGCCAAACGCCTGTTGACCTTTATTGACCGCCACATCAGCAAATCTGCCACATGGACTTGCCAGAGAGAGCTACGTGTTGACCTGTGCCATATGGCACGCTACGTCATCAAACCTAACAACATGGACTAATGACAAGTAGTCACGTGTCATGCCTGCTATGTCAGCATGACACGATGGCAAGCCACATCGACACTAGTTCAGTGACATGTCATAGATTCTATCATGTCACTCTATTCATTGATTGCCACATGGCGTGGAAATTCTACTTTGCCAAAACCACTTTCCACGTGCCTGAGGTAGCATGTGCACTCCAAGCGCCACCTTCCCATGGTTGTTCAGTCATTTTTTGAAAATTTTCCTATATTTTCAAGCATTCTATATTATTTTTTACCATAAAATTCACAATTAGACGCTTCTACGACAACGTTTGAATATCAAACACATTAACTAAGAGTGGAATGGACCAAAAATACGATTTCCAGAAAAATAAGAACACAAATAAGATCAAAAACTTCAAAAAATCATAGAAATTCAAGCAATTGTCGAAAAATTATGAAAAAAAATACTCATTGGAAAGCTCATAACGAGAATTTTTCAACCATATCAAATACGCACCATGAAACAAAGAAAATTTTTCTCAAAAAATTGAAGAAATTTTGGATTTTTAAAGAATTTCCATGTAAAAATCACATAAAATTCATTTCAATTTTCAGTTAAGTACAAAGACACACGATTTGGCTCTGATACCAATGTTAAATCGAGATTGGCAGTGGAAACTTGTTGAAGCTTGAATTTCGTGTGTTCAATGCTTCAGGAACATCTAATTACTATAATCATACTCGAATTCCACAGTAAAAACGCCTCTTGATCTTTTTGGATGAATTAGAAGATGAAGAAATCAAAGGGGGAGAGGAGAAGAAGAAGAACGTTATGTTCTTCTATAAATTTATGAGAGAGAAATTATTTTCTAAAATAACTTCATCTTTTATATAATTTCATTTGGATCTTGGATTAGATTAAGCTCATATAAGCGGCCCAAACCTACCAAAGCCCAACAAAAAGGATTAGAAAAATTATATAATTCGTGTATAATACTAAAATATTTATCTTCTGAACAAAAATACATATCATAAAATATTTAACTTCTGAACAAAAACACATATCCTTAAATAAAACATGGCACGCCTATAATCTCAATGCTATTTCGACCAATAAAATCCCCATGTATAATTTAATTAATAAAAAAAATTTATAGTAAGGTGACATTCCTCAACTTAAATTTGTAACACAAATATTTTTAATTTTAATTCATGTAATAAAAATATCTATATATCTTTACTTATTTCTACATGTATCGCATGTTAATTTCTATGACTAAACGTCATATCTCTACTACATGAATAATTGTGCTTAAAAGAATTTTTTTTTTTTTTAAATTGTACTTAAAAACATTGCTTGTTCATGTATAATTTTTTAAAAATTACATATGTATACCGTTACATAAAGTAAAAAAAAAATAAAGGAGAATATATAAATAGTGACGTAACAGCTAATTATAAAAAATATCTTATAAAATCTGTAGAAACAAGATTCTATTTCTACTATGCAAGTTAAAATATAAAAATATTTATATTACAAATTAAAGTTCAAAAATATTAGTGAGCATGAATTCCACCATTCGCGCAATCAAAATTGCAGGGTACTGTAACTAGATATCTAAAATAGACCAACCGATTCTTATTACCATGATATTCCTTTTTTTTTTTTTTTTTTTTATGGAAAAGAGAACTTCATACAATTAAGCATGACATACATCTTTGATAAGAAATGGTCTAATAAACTGAGGCGCCACTTCCCGGAACTTAGGACTTTCCAAAGAGCGTGCTGATTTTGCCAGAGCACGCGCCACCTCATTAGCCCGGCGATTAACAAGCTCAATTCTAATATTAACACACGAATCGGCCAGAGCCTTGCAGTATTTGATTAAACAACCCAGCTCTGAATTGTCTTCTATCTGGTTATTGAAATTATCAACGATTCCTTTTGCATCAGACTCCACCAAGACATTCCTCAATTACATCTCCTTAATCCAGCTCAGAGCCTCTTTAAGACCAAAGGCTTCAGCGATACTAGAGTTCCAATTACCAGGATTATAAGCCGTCTTACTTCCACAATACCCCCCAGACGAATCACGTTGAACCATACCCAGTCCGATCAAACCAGTATTGCTATTGATAGCTGCATCCAGGTTTAAACCACCCATGAGGAGGACAAGACCGATAAACACGCCTCCTTCCCTTGTCTCCACTAGATAAACCATCTTCTCTATTAGCTAGCTGGAACTGTTGAAGGAAATTCATACAGTTATAAACACACCTCTCAGGACTGTCATGCCTATCAGACCACAACTTCGAATTACGCTGATTCCAAATAGCCCACAACGTCATGCAAAATTTATCTCCATACCGGTCATTTCCATTACCAAGCATGCTATTTACCCACTCCTCGAAGTCAGATACATGAGCAACCACTATATCAATATTAGCCTCACACCATGATATTCTTCTGTTATCCATTTTCCCGTGATTCATAGACTAAGCCTTCTTAATGTGGTCTTTCACCACTTCGAGTACTTGCAACATTTTTTTTTCCAATCAAAATTTGAAATTACAAAGCTAAAGGAATTGAAATTTCAAAAATTTTGTTGTTAATAAAGAACATAATGAGCCAACAGATATATTTGCTGTAGGACACTGCTATATTTCCACAATAACGAAGATTATGAAAGAATATTAAAAAGAATAAAAAAGATACAGAAATACTCTTCACACTATACATATGATTTCCGCTATCATTTCATTTAAAGATCTTTCCTTCATCTTCATTCAGAATGCGATTTCGGAAGTCACTCACCATGAGAGGCAATCCATCCCTCAATGAAATTTTTGGCTCCCAGTTCAGCAGTTGTTTTGCTTTGTTGATATCGGGTTTTCTCTTATGTGGATCGTCAGCAGTGTTCGGCTTAAATTCTATTGTCGCACTTGAATCAATTGTTTCTTTGACAACCTATGTATATTACAACAAAATCAATTTTCTTAGTATGCTAATATAAACATAAGCAGACGCACCCACGAGTGAGCAGAAAATAATAGCCTTCGTTTTGTATGGAACAGAAGAAACTGAAAAGGGAATCATGACCATTTACAGATTATGCAAATTGATAAATTCAAACGCAAACCTCCGCAAGTTCCAGCATAGTGAATTCCCCAGGGTTACCAAGATTGAAAGGCCCCACATGTTCACTTTCCATTAATGCCACTAATCCATCAACCTGCCATTGGATAAATAGCACATCAACATAAAATAACAGATGATAGAGCCACATATACCTCCATATGAGGTGTTGCTATGAATTTAAAAATCCTATTTTCATAATACCATATAAAAAAGCTGCTTAACAATCAGTTCTAGACAAGTCCTAAATAAAATACATCTCGAAGAAAATTCATATTTAAACATCCAAAATACCAAATCAGAAACATATTGGAAGCTCCTAGTTTGTTTGCCATCACCATAAACAGTCAGAGGTTGTTTGCGTATAGCCTGAGAAAAATTCTTATAGTTAGAGAAAAATAAACTTTCCATATAAGTATCCTGCAGTCAAATTGACTGCTGACACCAGTAAAACGCCAGATTTTCAAATGCAAATAATACCTGAGCAACAAAATTGCTGACAACACGACCATCATCCAAGCACATGCGAGGCCCATAGGTATTGAAAATGCGAGCAATTCGGACCTGAAAATATAAAAAGCCATTGTAAGCCAAGAGATCATTGAAAAAGTAAGGGCGAGACTAACCATTATAAGGTAACATGAAAAGTAATTTTCATCACACCCGCATCCTTAGCTTAGAATTACACAAGTGGTAGCAAATTGATCTCATAAAATGAGACAATAATCCAGGGTGAAGCTTAGAAGAACAATGGAAATAATTGTCTATTCAGCCACTAATCAGCAACATCTTTTGACTCAAGAAGAGAGCAAGATGCCGTGATCCATGTCACCATGGCTCTTATCACATCTAGCTTTTTCCAAATCATTAGGCGTATTAAATACATTTTGTTCATTTCACTTGTTGGGTTAGGGTTATCCCAAACCTCTGCTTGAAAAGGGAAAAAAAGGTAAAATAAAGCAAGGGAGTGGAAGTGTTGGAAATATGCAGTTTCTCCTTTAAGAGAAATCAACAGAAAAAGAATGGAAGATAATTTTCTCCTTGAATCCACAAAAATCACTCTCTCCAAATCAAAAAAAGAGAGAGGAGAAAGAATGATGTCAGGCAACTACTTTGTCATTCTGCATAGAACCACCCTCCCTTTTCTGTTTTTGCTTTCTGAATTTCCACATCTCTTATGACCTTCTTAATTGAATCATTCCCAAATGAAAAATAGGCATGGGAGAGGAAAGTTTGTAATAAGCCAAACGAAAACACAGGAGCTAAAGCGTTGTCTGTGTCAGCATGTCTTTACCTCTGTTTCTATACATATATTCTTTATTTTACCATGATTCCATTCTAATTATGAATTATTCAGCAAAACTCTTTCTTACCTATCTCCTAAAACAAAGGAATATAATCTTCAATTTCTCAATTTCTTTTCTAGCAGAATGACAAATTAATGTCAGTAATTTGCATTTTAAAATTTCTTTATACCCATATTCCTCTAAATCCCCTTGTTTTCCTCTCCTCAATTTTTATCCAATCTGAACAGGGATAAAGGATAGAAATCATTCTGTTCCCTGTGTAACAAACATCTTGCCCATCTTCTCTCAATCCCAGCCTAGACACTAATCATTCACATTGAATTTAATAATATAACTATGACTACAAAGGAGTTTGTTTTCCATCATTGCAGGTACAATGTGATTAATGGGCTGCCACAAATTTTGCATAGGTTAATGCACTACGTATGATTTCAGATAAGGAAGGAATTTATGTGTAAGATGGATAAGAGTTGTGAACATGTGCAAATAAATGAATATAGGCTCCGATGATACTACTGATTTTTGGTCTAAATTTTAATTGATTCTCACTCCCCAAAAAAGTCTTCAGAATACTAAAAATAAAAGCGCAAAATGAGCAATGTTGAACTATAGCGAATAAAATTGTATTATAAAGCTAATGAACTGAACTACATAACCAGACACTATAAACTTCAATTATCCCTTCAAATCAGTTCAGTGCAGATTAATATTTATTAAATTATTATGGTTTTTGCATTATTCAAAACAAACCAATGCACACCTCTTGTTTTAATATGAAATCTAGCATGTTAAAAATTAAATACAAAAATAAATTTGATAATCTTTTGTAAAATGAAGAAAATTCAAGAGATGGGGATACAAGATGAACGTTTCACCCTTGGTCCCCAACTCAATAAAGAAAAAGGTAAAATTAATAATAAAGTAGCACAAAAAAGAAAGAGACCCATTGAAGATAAAGTTTGCAGGAAGAAAGAGTGAAAATTCAATTGTCGATAGTAAAATGTCTGTCCTATACAAAAAAACAGCATATGGTAATTAATATTTCATCCAAATTAAGCCAAATACATAAATATGCGCCTGAAATTTATTAACATGATCTATTAGCATCCCCAAAATGTTTTTGAACCCATTCTGCACTTAAACTTATTTATTGAATCTATAACCATCCTAACTTACATCTTTTATAATATTTAAACACTTACTGCATAATCTATTTTCCTTATTATTTTAATGTTTCTCTATTGTAATATTTTTTTCTTTTCATTTTCCAATGTTTTGAACTAAATAAATTAAAAGAATAAAGTCAGAATCCCTAAAAAAATGTTCAAAAAACCAAACTTATGAGTTTAGGTGTGTGATGGGTCCCCAAGAAAAATTTTGGGAGGGAACAAAACAATTTTGATAAAGTTCATGCACAAATTTATGCATTAGGCCTTCAATTAATGTTCCAAGAAGATGCTGGAGAATAGTCGCACACATGACCTGTTTTGAATGCCTTTTTTCTTCTGAAGTTACCGTCATTTCTGTTTTATTAACTGATTGCAACAGGTACTTTTAGTTATACACAATACATGTAGCTGCTCAAGCTTTTTATTCCTTAGGTAAAGCATTGATAATAGAGAAAATACAGAGAACACAAATCCTTATATTTCTAAGTCGTATCATAATTTTGCATTTCCCTCTAACAAAAAACAAGGTTCCCGTGTGTTGTTAATTAATTCTTCAAACTTAGGAATAAATAAAAATATAAATAAATAATATAAATATATTAATAAATAAATAATAGAATATTAATATTATAAATAATAATCTAAATAATAGAATATTATAAATATTCAAATAAATACAAGAACAAAAAAAATGTGGATATCATCGAATGGTAAAATTTCTCTTTGCCAAGGAGAAGACACGGGTTCGATTCCCGCTATCAAATGCTGAGCTTTCTAAATGGGCACTTGTCATGACCACAAGCCACACAAGTTCATGAATCGTTCAACTGTTTAAATAGAATTATTGCACATACACTATGCAATGAAAAGGATTTTATAATCCAGAGAAGGTGCATTCCAGGACCATTACACATTAAATTTTTCTATAGGGTTAATTATCTGATATTTAATATAATTTCCTAGCGGAGAAACTTGTAACTGCAGGATGTATGAGCTGTTAAGCACTGATCATTCACAACACCTAGTACAAGAAAAATAGTTTAAGATGCATGACATCTTACAAGTTATGCAAAATACATGTAGCTGCTCAACCTTTTCATTCCTGGGGTAAAGCATTGATAATAGAGAAAATGCATAGAAGACAAATCCTTAGATTTCTAAGTCAGCATCATAATTTTGTTGCATTTCCCTCTAACAAAAGACAAGGTTCCCGTGTGTTGTTAATTAATTCAGCAAACTTAGGAATCAAATGCTGAGCTTTCTAAATGGGCACTTGTCATGACCACAAGCCACACAAGTTCATGAATCATTCAACTGTTTACATACAATTATTGCACATACACTATGCAATAAAAAGTATTTTATAATCCAGAGAAGGTGCATTCCAGGACCATTACACATTAAATTTTTCTATAGGGTTGATTATCTGATATTTAATATGATTTCCTAGCGGAGAAACTTGTGGCTGCAGGATGCATAAGCACTGACCATTCACAACACTTGGTACAAGAAAAAAGTTTAAGATGCATGACATCTTACGAGTTCAGGGAAGATAGTAATAAAAGGGAAAAAAGACTAACAGAAAACCCAAGTATTCATAATGAAATTGAATATCAAAAGAAGTCGCAATAGCTTAAGTACACTTAAATAATACCATTTACCTCAACATCAGCACCTCGGTGGTAATCCATAGTTAAGGTTTCTGCCGTTCGTTTTCCTTCATCGTAGCAGCTCCTCTCGCCTAATCAGTTTCAATTATCAGCGGAAAATACAGTTATCAATAATTAATCTAATTCCCAAGTATAACACAGAAAAATGTTGTTATAAGCAGCTAACCTATTGGATTTACATGTCCCCAATAAGTCTCCTTCTGCGGATGCTCAAGCGGATCTCCATACACCTCACTGGTGCTGGTGAGCAAAAATCGAGCCCCCACTCTCTTTGCCAAACCCAACATGTTAAGCGTACCCATCACGTTAGTCTTGTATACAGAGAATCACAGTCAAGGATCGCAAGAACACCTCCAAAATCTCATCATACAAATCACTCACATACAAAAAAAAAAAAAAAACAATAGCAAATATTTATATCCGAGAATCACAAATTCAGTTAAAAAAGGATATGATAGTCTTGACTGGATTGAACTTATAATGAACCGGAGAAGCAGGGCAAGCCAAGTGATAGATCTGATCGACTTCCAACAGTATAGGCTCCACCACATCATGGCGAATCAGCTCAAACCTAGGATTTCCAAAGAGATGCACCAAATTATCCTTTCTCCCAGTGAAAAAATTATCGATCACTATAACTTCATCGCCACGAGAAATCAACTTGTCGACAAGATGGCTCCCAACGAACCCGGCCCCACCAGTGACAACAATCCGCAATCTGCGGCGACCAAGACCGGCAGGGACTCGGGCAGAGAAGGAATGCTTCTGTAAGAAGGAGGAGGAAGAATCGAGTCTACTGCGGGTGGAGACGGAGAAGGCTCGGGAGAGGGAGGGTCGCGTCTCAGATGGGGAAAGGCGGGAGAGAGAGGGCTGGAAGACGAAAAAAGTGGAGCCAATGAGGATTCCGACAAGGACAAAGAGGAGGCGCTGCTCTCTGAAGAGGTAGTGGATGGATCTAGGGAGAGATCTATGATGTTTTAGAGCTTTGGGGGAGTACGGCGGTGGTTGGGAAGTAGGGATCTCATCGTCCCGCCGGTGATTTACGCTTGCTTGTTTGTGAAGATGTTTCATCATATGCCTGGCGACGGCGGTGCTGTTAGGGATTCAGAGAGATTAAAATTGATTTTCAGACGATAGGGATTCAGCATTCAGCAATCGGAGATTGGACTGAGAGCTTTTGTGTTGTTGGTTAGTTTAGAGCTAGTGAAGCAGCAACGCTTTGCCTTTTGAGTAAAACGGCAGCATTAGTTGCTTTTCCCTATATTCTATTCGTTCGGTACTTTTGTCCCGTCAAGAGCTAGTTGGATCATAAAAACTTCCTTTATTTTTTTATTTTTTTCAATATTTTCTTACAAAGTATGGCATTTTCATAATAATTTTAAGGAAAATAGCTTTTTTTTTTCTCCCAATGTTTTTTTATTATTATTTTCTTGGATGAAGACTACAACATTCTATTTTAATGATTATAAAATTTTATAGAAATTTGTTATATTATGGTCTAATATTTTCTATGGTAAATTAAAAGATAAATCATTAGAGTGTAATAGTAATTAAATTTGGTGAAGACTAATCTCTAAGGATAAGTGTGTAATATTTTTTAGATTAAATTTTGAGAAAGTTAAGTCATACATTATATTTTTAAAAATTGTATTAAAATTTACTTTGCATGCATTCAAAGGCAAATTTATGTGCAAGGCAATAATAGCATCTTTCTTCATTGTCTAATCAAAATTCAGAAGTGATTATATAATATATATGCCTATAATAAAATTTATTTTTATTTTTGCTTCCATCATAAATTTTTCTTATTGAATTTATTAAAAATATATTATTTTATTATTAAAAAGTATTGCATAAATAAAAATTGCCTTGGATTCGCCCATGCATGCATTAAAACATTTTAGCAAAAATTAGTTATTTTTGAGCTCTCGAAATTTTTCCAACTATAATACTTATTAACTGAACTACTGTAAAATTTGTGTGTTTTCTTATTCTTTTCCCCCT
>CATIWF010170678.1:0-15910 GCA_949630135.1 Balakata baccata
ATCATATGGATTATCTATTCAAATGTCAATGATTGTCTCATCATAGCAATGGTGCATGTATCCTTAGACTTGAGGTACTAAAGGATATCTTGGATACTGATTCTGTGCTTTGACTCCATTCCTTGTTGCCTCATAGAGGTCGCTCATAGGGTGGTGATTGGGTGCAGTTTAAGGTATTCGAAGGTATTTGGGTAGCCAACAGAGGATTCACCGCTCCTGATAGAGGGAGGGTATACCCACGGCCTCTTGTTGGGATCATTACTCGGGAATCTCTGGCCAGAGTGGAACTGTCATGAAGATGGTCTTCAATGACATGTCTAATTGAGTAATGAGTCTCAGTGACAAGATCTAAATTCACTTGGGCTAGGTGTGACGTAGTCAGTCTAGCGGGAGCTGACACATAGTCCATGCTCTGAACCGAGTGGGATATAGAACAGTTAAAGGATGAATTACACATATTGTTGTCTATAGAAAGGTTTGTAGTCAAACCATGACTTTCTGGTCAATTGGGGATCATGTTATGTTACTAGATACCGCTCATGATTTGCTTAAATTATTTGATAATTTAAGTGGCCAACATAACCGGGAACTTAATGGGTCACATGCTTTAGAGATGTAAAGAATGAGTAAAATGGCTTAGGATGAGATCCAAAATATGAGAAAATTATTTTGAGTCGGTTTGCGATAAAATCGCGGGAAAAAATTGCTCGGGGGGGTTGACGGGCCCGTACAGGCCTGTGCAGGCCCAGGTGGGCTGCTGTGTGCGCTGGCGCACAGCTGCCCGCAAGTGGCACTTAAATGGCCATTTAAACCAATTTACTATTCATGCCTCTTCATTTTCTCCTCCTCTCAATTTTGTCTACTTTTCTGATTTTCTTTTGGATCTAAAAGACCCCAAAAGACAGAAAATAGACAAGGAAAAATTTTTGGGAGAAGAAAAATTTTTGGAGACAACAAGAAAATTAAAGAGTTTAATTTTCTTATCATATGAACATACCTCAAATACACCATTGCTAGCACTTTGAGGTATGTTCAAGCCATCTCCCTAGTGGTTTCATCCTCTCATCTTCGCGTGGATATTGTTAGAGACAATCCAAGATTGGATTGTTGTGGTTTGCTACAACTACAACCCAACAAGGTGATAAGTTGAAGAAAAATCAAGAAATTATAAAGGTATAAATTCTGAATTTTCTTTGATTAAATTAGTTTTAATTGGCACATGTATAATCCTTTGATTCGGGTTTTGAAAAATTATATTTTTCGCTGCGTTATATGTATGTGATACATGATCAAAACCCTTCAAAAGTAGACCGGGATAGGCTTAGTCCCGACCAGGAACGCCAGTTTCTAGACTAGGAGATGTTACGGTTCGATCGAGAAAATCAAATGGATATGACCATTGAAGAGTAGACTCCACCAAAGTGTGCCATATCATTTGGAAGTCAAAATGACCAAGTCAAGCTGACCTTGTCCCAACCGAGAAGCATTCGAAGCTAGTAAACCTAACTCCTTGGCAATAGCATCATTGAACAAGTCCTGACCGGGGCACAAGGAATTCCGACAGGGAAAATCATATAAGGACTGGCTGTTAGAGCCCTCAACCAACCAGAAGATGCCATGTATTAAAATAGGTCGTTTCTTGACCGAAAAACCCGTGTTCCCGACCGAGAACCCCTCTCTACAGGCTGCATTAAATTCAATTATAAGAGAATGTTAGAAGGAGTAAAGACACCACTTTGTAATAGCTAATTGGTGGGTAATCAATATAAATACCCTACCAAAATTCCATTTAAGATATCTAACTACTTTATAAGTGCCAAAACTCTTGCAAATTTATTTTCAACTTCTCTTATCGATTATTTTGTAAAGGTTTAATTGTTAGCTTTAAACACTTGGGATTTTCTTATAATTAGAGTGTGTGTAAGCCAAAATTACAAGGAATTAACTGTTGTGTGAGCCATTAAAATGCAAGAGAAATTTGGGTTGAGTGTTAGCCTTGATTGAAAACACCTAGTTGGGAGTGAGCTAGTTAAAACTCCATTGTAATCTAAAGATTATATTAGTGAATACCAAATTGTGATTGGGGAGAGGAATATGGTTAGTTAACACCTGAGCCTTTATAAAAATTCATGTGTCCCTCTCTTATAACCTTTATCTTCCTTGTGTGGGCAATAATTTTTTAATTTCCTACCAATTCATCCCTCTCTCCCCCTTCTTTTTGATTGTTTGAGCAACAAAATTTGGCGATGGATTAGAGACAGATTAGTTACTTGCCTAATATAAGAGTCTAAATCTCTCGCTTTGTTTAGCAACAGAAATAGCAATGGATAGATTTATTGCTAGTTTAGTGACACATTATATATGTCGCTAATGTCGTCGCTAATTTGAATTTTAATCCATATAAATGCGACGAGATAAGCCGTCACTATTCGTCACTAATGTCAAATTAATTGTTTTGTTTAATTTTTCATATTTTAAATAAAAAATAATTTACTTAAAAATTGAAATTGAAGTATAATAGAATAAATAAAACTGAAATCCAACTCCATAATATATATAAAGTAATATTCAAGTATATATTAGTCTAGAAATCTAAACATATAAAGGAAAAAATAGAAAAAAAGTACTAACTGCGGTCTTGATGTTGTTCGTCTTGTTGTTGCTGCTGTTGTGCCGTATTAGAAGAGAATGTGTCTCGACTCAGAAACTTTATAAGAACCTTTCTGATAAGTTATCGAACCTTTGTGCGGAGATCGTCGCCTCCTGCTCTTGGCAGTGAACCACCTTATTGTAACTGGATTAAGGCAATGGCACCTATCTTCCAATAAGGGAAATCAAACAAGTCAATAAATAAATCTCCCAACAAGGGAAAACAAACAAGTCAATGAATAAATCTCCCAACTGGGACTGAAGTACAGACCGAGAAAGACTGCCTTTTGATATTCCAAAGTTCCAGAAGCAAAAGTAGATCAAGATAGGCCTAGTCCCGACTGGGAATGCTAGTTTTCTGATTGGGAGATGTTATGGTCTGACTGAAAAAATCAAATGGATATGATCGTTGAAGAGTAGACTCCAACAAAGTGTGCCACATCATCTAGAAGTCAAAACGACCAAGTCAAGCTAACTAATGTCCCGACCGAAAAGGGTTGTCCCGACTGGGAAGCATTCGAAACCAACAAACCTAGGTCCTTGGCTATGGCATTATCGAACAAGTCCCGACTGGGACACAAGGAGTTTCGATCGGGAAAATCATATAGGGAATAGCCATTGAAACCCTCAATCAACCAGAAGATACCACGTACCAAAATATGTCATTTCCTAACTGGGAACCCCTCTCTGCAGGCTGTATTAAATGCACTTATAAGAGAACATTAGAAAGAGTAATGACACCACTTTGTAACGGCTAATTGGTGGGTAATTGGTATAAATATCCTACCAAAAGTCCATTTAAGATATCCAACTACTTTACAAGTGCCAAAACTCTTGAAAATTTATTTCTCAACTTCTCTCATTAATTATTTTGTAAAGGTTTAAGTGTTAGCCTTAAACACTTAGGATTCTCTTGTAAATAGGGTTTTGTGAGCCAAAATTACAAGAAATTGGTTGTTGTATGTGCCATTAAAATACAAGAAAAATTTGGGTTGAGTGTTAGCCTTGATTGAAAACACCTAATTGGGAATGAACTAGTTAAAACTCTATTGTAATCTAAAGATTAGATTGGTGAATACAAAATTGCAATTAGGGAGAGGAGAGGAGTATGATTAGTTAACACTCGAACCTCTATAAAAATTCGTGTGTCCATCTCTTATAACCTTTATCTTCCTTGTATGTGTAAGAATTTTTAATTTTTCACCAATTCATTCTCCCCTTCTTAGTGATTGTTTGGGCAACAGCTTTGAATATCCAGGTGGAGATGTTACATCATATCCCTCATGGTGTTGAAGGACTGCATTTGAAAGTCATAAAGACTTTGCAAGGTGACATGTTGGGGTTGAGGATGTAATGTTAGCTAATTAGGGTTTAATTAGAATAAATAAATTATTTAGACATAAGAAAAAATAAATAATAAGTGGCTCAATGATAAATTAAATAAAAAGAAATGATTGATGTAGTTAATTTAGTTAAAATGTAACTAAGTGATTAGATTCTTTAATTGAGTTAATTAGTGAAATAATAATAATAATATTAAAATGAAAAAAAAAATGGTCGGGAACAATTGGGAATTGGGATAAGGTTGGGCAAACTGCCCACATTTCTTCATTTTTCATCATCATCATCATCATCATCATCATCATCTTCTTCTTCTTCTTCTTCTTCTTCTCATTTCTTCAATTTTCTTCCATATCCAGCCACAAGCCATATATTTTGATCAATGGTAAGTGAATTAATCTTTCTTGAATTAATTAAAGATGGATTAAAGGTTGATTGTTAGTGTTGCTAGTAAATCTATTTCTTCTTAGAATTCTGTTTCTATGGTAGAGATTAGGGTTTTATTTTCATGTTCTTAGAAGCTGAATTTTAAGAAGTTTGAACATAAAAGTTGTATATTTATGCCTTATTTATATGTCTTTTACACAGTTTTGAATGTTTCAGTGTGTATTAAGAGATATCCTTAAATAAGTGTTACTAGTTCCCGATAATGCACCAACAAATTTCAGTATGGTTTTCATTTATTTTCACCCTGTTAGATGTATATTCAGTGGAAGGTCGAAACATAAAAGTTGTAGATTTACATATCCTTTATATGTATACCAAATTTCATGCTTATATTTTTGGTGTAAGATGAGTTATTGTGAAGAGATTGATGACTATTCTTTTGATCATAGCTGTTTTTTGTGTATCAGTATTACACTAGCTTCTTTGTCCTTATTTTTGAGGTTTTTGTGGTCCGAATTAACCAAAGTGTATAACATGAAAAGTTTAGCTCTCTATTTGAGATAAACTTCTACAAAAACTTTACCTTAATATGTTGAGTATTTTATGAGTTATAGTTATAATAATGAGAACTGATTAGGTTGTTACCCTGTGTTAGACTAGTTAGATATTCTCTAGTGTTTGAGGACCTTAGAGGCAATATCTGATAAAATTGTATATGAAAAATGTTCCAAATTAACCTCTCTAAGTATGTAAAATTTTTCATAGTAATATAACCTACATGTTATAATAAATGGAATTTTAAAGAAGGAGTCTCAAACCTGTTTAACAACAGAAGACAAGATAACATTTGAAATTATACTAAAATTGTATAATGGTTCAAAAATTCTGAAATTTTAATTAAATAAATTAGAATTAAGAATTATATAAATTAGATAAGTATAAAAAAGTTATAGGCTGAACAGTCATAGGAGGTCACACTGCCATTTAAGAAAAACTATAAATAATTATTTAAAATAAATTGAGAATAAATATTCTATCAATGTATTAATCAAACGTATTTTCAAATTAGGTTCACAATCAACTGGAGACCCGCAAGAGCTATAAGTCCCATAAATTTGGAGTTGGTAAAACTTTACTAAGGTTTGTACATAACCACATTTAGATTAATTGAATGTTGCTATTTATGATTGCATGAGTTAAATGATGAACTTGTGGTGTATAAATGATGAACCGGTATGTTTTGGTTGATGAACCTGTAAGTTAAAGATGATGAGTTTGCAATGTGTGACATGAATTATGGGTAAATGTGTATGTTGTTGGTTGGTTCCACCTGGTTGAACCATAGGGTGCTTATGTTGTGATTTTCTTATGAGCTTTAATTTATGTATATCGAATTATGCTATAATATGACATTTGTGACCATAAATTATGAAATTTCATTGGATTGCTGATGCGAATTATGTGATGAAGTTAATTATTTTACAATGATGAATTATGAAGAGGATAAGGCCCAATTATTCTAATTAGGACTAGAGCTAGGATAAATGGCATGCTATTGAGGGAGTTTGGTATCACTTAGGGCTAGAGTTGGGTATTTTAGAGATGAGACCCATATATTGAAGGGTGTTAACCTTAGGATGATTGATCTCTATTTTGGTCTTGAAAGTCAAATTAAATGTTACTAATGTCTTCATCCAATGTTGTTTTGATAGTGTACAAAGTTACAAGTCAATTGGATTTGATTTGCTAATTGAACAAATCAAACATTTCCTGGAGACACATAACTCCCGATCGGGACAGTGTCTCCTGACCGGGACTCAAGTATAGACTGGGATAATATATGTCCAGATTGGGAAAAAACTACATTCTGATGTTTCAAAGTTCCAGTAGCAAATGCAAATCGGGACAGGTAAATTCCCAACCGGGACTTGAGTACAGACTGGCAAAATAAATTTCCCGACCAGACTAGCCGTTGAAGAAAAGGACAAATCTAAGGTTGCTACATACGAATTTCCCGACTGGGAAACTGTCTCTGTCAGACAACTTTGAGTCAATCTTTTTTACAATGTTAGAAATAGTTTTGGCACCATATGTAATAGATAATTGGAAGGTAAACACTATAAATAGACCTCCAAAAGGCCTTAGACAAAGAGATCTTGTTTTTAAGTATGCCAAAACTCTTGCAATTTTAATTCTCATCTTTTTGTATGAAAGGTTGAAGTGTTAACCTTAAACACTTGGGTATAGGTTGTAAGAGTGATCCTAGTGAGAAAAACTCTTGTTTGGGTTATGTATGAGCCTGATCAAAACACAAGGAATTGGTTATTGTATGAGCCATTAAAACACAAGGGATTTGGGTTAGGTGTGAGCCTTGAGAAAACACTAAGTTATGGGTGAGCTAGGAAAGCTCTCTAGTTGTGAATTAGCTAGGAAACTCTCTTGTAGTCTAAAGTTGAGATAGTAGAACTCCCAATTGCAGTTGGGGAGAGGACTAGGGTTTGTTAACACACGAACCTCTATAAATCCTTATGTGCAATCTTTTCTTTCTCCTTTACTTTCAATGTTTTATTTACAAATTGCTCAAACACTTAAAGAAATCCATTAAGCTGAAAATTTCTATTTGTCACCAATTCAAGCCCCCCTTCTTGGTGCTCCATATTTCTAACAAAGGGTATGTCCGGAGTGATACCCTCAAAAACATTAAGATGATCTTTTCTCAAGCGGAGTTTTTGAGTGGCTCGGAGTAGTATCAGTGCCCATATCCAATTTTATCCAGTTTAGAGTATAAGGGTAAAACAATCATAACATTCCAACTTGATATGTATGAGGTAAGGCATGATGGAATAATTTATATGGGTTGATGTATGTTATTCTATGTATGAAATATTGTGTGGTATTATGTTGTGTTGACACATATTTGTTGGATGTGGTGATACATATGCTCATACATACATATTTATCTATAAATGTATATATTATTCATGCATACATGAAGATTAAATCTATATATTGTTATGTACCACTAAGCATTTTATGCTTAACGTATGGTTGTTGATTTCCCACGCAGATTGAAGATAGTGGATTGTTTGCTGACTAATTGAAGAAGCCCAAGGAGAAAAGTCCAGGACAAACCCATTGGGGTTGGTGATACAATTATTTCTTTTTGTTATTTTTCTTTGGGTGGGAATATAAATTTATATATGTTATTTGAATGTAAAGATTTTAGATTTTAGTTTAATTTTTATATAACTCTGGCCAGGTTGAGGCCTTTATTTTATGACTTGAAAAAAAAATATTATTATTATGCGTTTTCAAAATTCACTATATTTTTTGAAAAGTCATCATGGCTATAGTGCAAAGTTATTTTTTTTTTAATAAAAAAACATGTTTTACATTTTAGTCATTATAGTACCTTTCTACATAGTTGAGGAATATTCCTTAATTATATGGCATGGTATTAAATTTTTGGTATCAGAGCTTAGGTTTAGGCGATTCTAGACCTAGGCAGGGATGGGTTGTATCACACAATATTGGATTGTCCTATATGACTCTAATATGGGCTCTTCTATATTAGCATGTACGTACAAGCGAGATATGGCTAGTAATGAGCATGAGGTGGATGGTAGTAACAGTTCTTCAGAGTGTGATAAGAGAAATCAAACTAGTCAAGCTAGTGTTCAAGGGTTAGTTGTTGCCCCATTTTTACAAGCCCCATCGGGAAGCCAAGTTGGCTAGTACCCTGACCCAATGACTTAATAGATCTTAGCTTTGCTGTAGAGGATAGCACAGACGATGCCATAGGCACCACCACCTCCTCCGCCAACACCTCCACAACAACCGAAAGTGTAGTTAGACAAAGTTAGGAAGTATGGAGCTACAAACTTTCTAGGAAGTAGTGATGATGATCTAGCTGCTGCTGAGTTTTAGCTAGAGTAGATAGAGAGAATATTTGATGATCTCCACTGCCTGGATTATCTTAAGGCAAAGTATGCAGTCTCATTACTTCAAGAGGATGCATACCCTTGGTGGAAGTCAATTGTGATGAAACCGTCTACACCACAACCATTTACTTGGGAGTTCTTTGTGATAGAGTTCAAAGACAAGTTTGTGCCATAGGTTTATAGGGATAAGAAGAAATGTGAGTTTTTCAATCTAAGATAGAGGATAGAACAGTGGTTGAGTATGAGAGGGAGTTCACTAGATTGAGTAGGTATTCAGTTGGGATTATTAAATATGAGTATGATAAGTGCCGCAAGTTCAAGAAGGGATTAGATGTAGATATTGGGTTTCATATGGTTTCACATAGGTACCGGGAATTCTCTTAGTTAGTTGCATCAGCTATTGGTATGGAAGAGATGAAGAATTTGAAGAGGCCTAGTGAGTCATCAAGAAAAGACTTCAGGAAGTCTTCTTTCAGTGCCACCCAGACATCGAGCAAGCAAGCTGACATAAGTCCAGGTAAGTTCCAGCAAAGAGGACAGAGTTAGGTCGTGCTCATTCAGTTCCCACTAGGTAGGGACCACCCTTTAGAGCCACTTTTACTATTGCTAGTAGTCAGACTCATACTCAGAGAGAGCTGGCACTAGAGTGTACATCTTGTGGCCAAAACATAGAGGGGAATATTGGGGACCTACAACATGCTATAACTGTGGGTCCATAGATCATTTTAAGAAAGATTGCCTCCACTATATTCTTGGGAGTCCTATATAGACCCAAGCTTCAACATCTACTCAGGGTAGAGGTCGGGGATAATTTAGAGGTGGTGGGGCAGACAGAGACCAGAAGCCTCAGAGACAATAAATCGGCCAGGGTCCAGTCGTGCACCTGTAGGAGCGTATGTAATGAAGGCAAAAGAGGATCGGACTGCCATATATGTTATTATGGGTATGTTTTCTTTGCATAGTTTTAATTTATGTGCCCTTATAGATCTAGGTTCTACACATTCCTATCTTTAGACACACACGGTTGGTCAGTATAGTTTGGTCAGTGAGAATTTGGAGTACGAGATTGAAGTCTCAAATCCTTTAGGCCATAGTCTAGTAGTGAACAAAGTATTTAGAGAATGTCCTTTAGTTGTACATAGGAAAGAGTTTCCTGTGGATCTTATTAAGCTACCTTTTCATGAGTATGATGCTATCCTAGGCATGGATTAGCTTTCTCGGTATAAGGCAGTGATAGACTACAAGTTTAAGCTAGTGATACTTAAGACTGTAGATCAGAAAGAGATTATGGTAAGTGCCACATTAGTGCGACAATTTCCATGAGTCATATCTATGATGAAGGCCAAGAGGATGATGAGGAAAGGATGTGAAGCTTACTTAGCTCATATCATTGACACTAGAAAAGCAAGTCCAAACCTCGAAGATATCCCTATTATTAAGAAATTTCCAAATATGTTTCTAGAAGAGTTACCAGGTCTACCACCTGAGAGAGAGGTAGACTTTTCTATTGAACTTACTCCAGGCATGACTCCTATTTCATCTACACCATATAGAATGGCGCCATCAGAGATGAAAGAGCTTAAGGCTCAATTATAAAAGCTTCTTGATAAAGGTTTCATAAGACCAAGTGTCTCTCCTTGGGGTGCACCAGTACTTTTTGTAAAGAAAAAGGATAGGTCTATGAGGCTATACATAGACTACAGACAATTGAATAAGGTGACCATTACGAACAAGTATCCATTACCGTATATTGATTATCTTTTTAACCAACTTAAGGGTGCAGGAGTATTCTCCAAGGTAGAATTGAGATCGAGTTATCATCAATTAAGGGTAAAGATGAAGGATATAGCTAAGACAACATTCAGAACCAAATATGGCCACTATGAGTTTTTGGTTATGCCATTTGGGTTAACCAATGCTCCTGCAGTATTTATGGATCTCATGAATAGGGTCTTCAGGCCATACATAGATCAATTTGTAGTTGTCTTTATTGATGATATTTTAGTATTTTCCAAAGATCATAAGGAACACAAGAAGCATTTAAGGATAGTGTTATAGACACTTAGAGAACACAAGCTTTATGCTAAACTCACAAAATATGAGTTTTGGTTGAATGAAATGACATTTTTGGAACACATTGTATCAGTAGAAGGTATTAAAGTTGATTCCAGCAAGATTACTGCAGTTGTGAATTGGAAGCCTACACAGAATGTGACTGAAGTTAGGAGTTTCCTTGGTCTGGCAAGTTACTGTAGGAGGCTTTTCAATGATTACTTCCCCTTTAACAATGCTTTTAAGGAAAGATGTTAAGTTCAAATGGATAGAAAAATGTCAGGCTAGTTGTGATAAACTCAAGAGAATGCTTACAAAGGTTCCAATTTTGACACAACCGATCCCTAATAAGGAGTATGTCATTTATAATGATGCTTCTCATAATTACTTAGGTTGTGTATTAATGCAAGAAGGAATAGTGGTTGCTTATGCTTCCAGATAGCTGAAACCGCATGAGAAGAATTATCCTACACATGATTTAGAGTTAGCAGCCATAGTCTTTGCATTAAAGATTTGGCGCCATTATCTATATGGGAAAAAGTGTTTCATCTACATAGATCATAAGAGCTTGAAGTATCTACCCATACAGAGAGAGTTGAATTTGAGACAAAGAAGATGGCTTGAATTGATAAAAGATTACAATTGTGTGATAGATTATCATCAAGGCAAGGCTAATGTAGTAGCAGATGCTCTCAGCAGAAAGACTATGGCAGAGTTACACATATAGTTACACATATGGCCAACTCTTATCCAAGAAATAAAAAATGCACAGAAGCATGGTAGCAAGTTAGTTGAGCTAGTTGAGTTGGTCTCTAAGGGGGAGAAACCCAAGTTCACCATTGATTCAGATGGTAAATTGTATTATCAGGGTAGGTTATGTGTACCTAATATTGAGAATATAAGAAAGAGGATCTTAGAAGAGGCCTATGAAAGCAAATATGTGATGTACCCAGGAAGCAACAAGATGTACCAAGAGTTGAGAAGTAGATATTGGTAGGCAGGTATGAAAAAGGATGTTACAGATTACACTATAAGGTGCTTAACTTGTCAGCAGGTTAAAGTAGAGCATCAAGTACCTTCAGGATTGTTGCACCCAATCACTATCTTGGAATGGAAATGGGAGAGGATTACCATGGATTTTGTGGTTGGATTACCCATGACACCGAAGAAGCATGATACCATATGGGTCATTATGGATAGGCTCACAATGTCAGCACACTTTTTGCCTATCAGAAAAGACTATCAGCTGAGCAAATTAGTAGAGATTCATGTTAATGAGATAGTACAACTTCATGGAGTGCCTATCTCTGTTATTTCTAACAGGGATCCTCGATTTACATCTCAATTTTAGGGTGGCTTGCAATGAGCTTTAGGTACCAAACTTAATTTCAGTACGACTTTTCGTCCCTAAATAGATGGACAATCAAAAAGAGTTATTTAGATCTTAGAAGATATGATGAGAAGTTGTATTATTGAATTTGAAGGAAGCTGGGACAAATATATCCCTTTGATAGAGTTTGCCTACAATAACAGCTATCAGTCCAGCATTCAGATGGCCCTATATGAGGCACTATATGGTAGAAAGTGTCAAACACCTTTATGTTGGACAGAGCTTAGCGAGAAGAAGTTACTTGGGCTAGATGTAGTGCAAGAGATGGAGGAGAAAGTAAGAATTATTCAAAAAAGGCTTAAGGTAGCTTTAGACAAATAAAAATCATATGCTGACCTTAAAAGAAGAGACATCGAATATGCCATAGGAGATAAAGTTTTCCTTAAAGTTTCTCCTTGGAAGAAAGTGTTGAGATTTGGCAAAAAGGGCAAGCTAAGCCCAAGATTCATCGGACCTTATGAAATTTTAGAAAGAATTAGACCGGTTTCATATAGACTCGTTTTACCACCCAAGTTAAGTCTAATACATAATGTTTTTCATGTATCAATGCTGAGACGATACAGATCAGATCCTTTGCATATTATACTAACTGAGAGAATACAAGTGATACAAGATTTAACATACGAAGAAGAACCAATTCAGATTCTAGCTAAAGAGACAAAGGAGCTTAGAAACAAGTGGGTACCATTAATGAAAGTTCTATGGAGAAATCATGCAATAGACGAAGCAACGTGGGAAAGCGAGGAAGTGATGAAAGCTTAATGCCCTCAGTTATTCAATGTCGATGTATCAGGTATATTTCGAGGATAAAACATTTTAAGGGGGATAGATTTGTAACATTCGCTAATTAGGGTTTAATAAGAATAAACAAATTTATTTCGAGCGAAGAATAAATAATAAGTGGCTCAATTAAAATTTTTAATAAATAAAATTCATTGATGTATTTAATTTAGTTAAAATGGAATTAAGTGATTAGATTGTTTAATTGAGTTGATTAATGAAAAAATGATAATAATAATAATAATAATAATAATAATAATAATAATAATAATAATAATAATAATAATAATAATAATAATAAAAGAAGAAGGGGACCAAAAAAGAAAAAAAGTGGTGTCAAGAAAGATAAGTATGGGCACAACTGCCCACTTTTCCATTACCTTCATTTTCTTCCTCTTCTCTTCCATTCTCTCAAAATCCAACCACAAGTAAGCCCTTTTGGATATGTCATAAGTGAATTGATCTTTCTTGAGTTGATTAGAGATAGATTAAGGGTTGATTGTTGGTATTGTTAGTATACCTATTTTTTCTTAGAATTATGTTTCTATGGTAGAGATTGGAGTTTTATTTCTATGCTCTTAGAGGCCGAATTTTAAGAAGTTCTAAACATGAAAGTTGTAGATTTATGTCTTATTTATATGCTTTTGAAACAGTTTTGAATGTTTTGATGTGTATAAAGAGATATCCTCAAATAAGTGTTACTAGTTCCCAACAGTATACTAACAGATTTTAGTCCCGTTTTCATTTATTTTTACCCTGTTAGAGGCATATTCAGTGGAAGCTTGATACATAAAAGTTGTATATTTACATGTCTGTTATTTGTATACCAAATTTTGTGCTGATATTCTTGGTGAAGTTTGAGTTATTGTGAAGAGATTGATAATTGTTCCTTTAATCATAGCTGCTTTCTGTGTATCAGGGTTACACCAGTTTCTTTGGTTAAATTAGTTTTAATTGGCACAATTAGAATCATTTGAATCGGGGTTTGAAAAATTTTATTTTCTGCTACATAATATGTATGTGATACATGTTCAAAATCCATCAAAGTGATTGTTCGCATTCCCATCAAATGTGATAACACTAGTGCAATAAATCTTTCAAAGAATCCCATTCAACATTCTAGGAGCAAACATATTGATATAAGACATCCATTTTTAAGAGATCATGTCCAAAATGGTGATGCGGTGTTAAAATTTATTGACACTAACAACCAATTGGTGGATATTTTTACCAAGCCCCTAAATGATGAAAGGTTTTGCTTTATAAAAAGAGAGCTTGGTATGCTTGATGAGAGTATATTGTTTTGAAAAACCTTAAGTAATGCTTTTTTCTATGTATGAACATGTTTATGTGAATTATATGCTCTTTAATTAATTAATATGGATGTTATGCTCTTGATTTGATTGATGGACATTTCCATACATAAGTTGATATTTTGACTCTATAGAAGTTCAATTTAATGGGCTAAAAGACTCAAACTATCAAAAATCATTCATCATGATGATTTATGATATGCCACACTAGGGTACTTTAGTCATCTTTCCTTTCTTTTCTCAATTCTCTCCGAAGTACCTGTCATTCCCGCTTGGGACAGACATCCCGCTCACGAAATTATCCCTTCTGCTCGTGACTTCATAGTCTTCAAATTAACCGAAGCAATTCTTCCTGTCTCACTCGGGATCCCCCATTTTCCAGTAAAAAAATTTGAAAATTACCAACCGTTATACCTTTTTTAACGTGCATGCTCAGGAAGGCACATGTTGTTAGAGATGTGCCTAAAAGGCAATCGCCTCTAGCACTTAGTGTACACATCCATAAAGGCATTCTTTCATTATATTAGTATTCATTTGCATATGAATTGATATAAATCATAAACTGATTAATGAAAGTCCATAATATGAAACATAGCATGAAGGAAATCATGATGGGATTATGACAATGAGATTCCTATCATCTCTTATTATGTTAGTATCTAAATTATCTCTAGTCATAAGATCAACAAGATAGGACATTGTTGATCTGGATAGACTAGCACATGTTATACTCCTTGATTGGATCAAGCAGTAAATGTCATAAGCCGTGAACATGAGATGTTCAAAGTTAACATGTGGATGCTTGCTAAGAGTAGTCAAGTACATTGGATGACCTACTATAAGACAATCATATGGATTATCTATTCAAGTGTCAATGATGGTCTCATCATAGCAATGAGGCAAGTATCCTTAGACTTAAGGTACTCAAGGATATCTTGGATACTGATTATATGCTTTGACTCCATTCCTTGTTGCCTTATAGAGGTCGCTCATAAGGTGGTGATTGGGTACCCAACAAAGGATTCACCACTTTTGATAGAGGGAGAGTATACCCACAGCCTCTTGTCAGGATCATTACTCGGGAATCTCTAGCCATAGTGGAAATGTCCTAAAAATAGTATTCAGTGGCATGTCTAATAGAGCAATAAGCTCTAAGGACAAGATCTAACATCACTTGGGCTATATGTGACGTAGTCAGTCTAGCTGGAGCTAACACATAGTCCATGCTCTGAACCGAGTGGGATATAGGATGGTGAAAGGATGAATTGCACTTATTGTTGTCTATGGAAAGGTTCGTAGTCAAACCACTGACTTTCTGGTCAATTGGGGAACATGATGTTGAAGGGTTTTGATCATGTATCACATATATATAACGCAGCGGAAAATTAAAATTTTCAAAACCTGAATCAAAGGATTATACATGTGCCAATTAAAACTAATTTAACCAAAGAAAATTCAGAATTTATACCTTTATAATTTCTTGATTTTTCTTCATCTTCTCACCTTGTTGGATTATAGCAAACCATAACAATCCAATCTTGGATTGTCTCTAACAATATCCACGGGAAGATGAGAGGATTAAACCACTAGGGAGATGGCTTGAACATACCTCAAAGTGCTAGCAATGGTGTATGTTCATATGAGAAGAAAATTAAACTCTTTAATTTTCTTGTTGTCTCCAAAAAATTTTCTTCTCCCAAAAATTTTTCCTTGTCAATTTTCTTTCTTTTGGGGTCTTTTAGATCCAAAAGAAAATCAGAAAAGTAGATCAAAATTGAGAGGAGAAGAATTTGAAGAGGCATGAATAGTGCCATGGCCATTTTGGCCTTTTATGGGGTTATTGGCGTGCTGCTGCGCGCTAGCGCGTAGCAGGCCTGCTAGGCCAGCGGGCCCATCAACCCCCTGAGCAATTTTTTCCCGCGATCTTATCGCGAACCGACTCAAAATAATTTTTTCATATTTTGGATCTCATCCTAAGCCATTTTGCTCATTCTTTACATCTCCAAAGCGTGTGACCCATTAGGTTCCCGGTTATGTTGGCCACTTAAATTATCAAA
>CATIWF010170801.1:0-20827 GCA_949630135.1 Balakata baccata
AACAATATGTGCAATTCGTCCTTTCACCATTCTATACCCCACTCGGTTCAGAGCATGGACTATGTGTCAGCTCCCGCTAGATTGACTACGTCACACCTAGCCCAAGTGATTTTAGATCTTGTCACTGAGACTCACTACTCAATTAGACATGTCATTGAAGACCATCTTCATGACAGTTCCACTCTGGCCAGAGATTCCTGAGTAATGATCCCAACAAGAGGCCGTGGGTATACTCTCCCTCTATCAGGAGTGGTGAATCCTCTGTTGGCTACCCAATTACCTTCGAATACCTCAATCTGTATCCAATCACCACTCTATGAGCAACCTCTATGAGGCAATAAGGAATAGGGTCAAAGCACAGAATTAGTATCCAAGATATCCTTGAGTACCTCAAGTCTAATGATACATGCACCATTGCTATGATGAGACTATCATTAACATTTGAATAGATAATCCATATGATTGTCTCATAGCAGGTCATCCAATATACTTGACTACTCTTAGGAAGCATCCACATGTTAACTTTGAACATCTCATGTTCACAGCTTATAAGATCTACTGCTTGATCCAATTAAGGAATATAACTTGTGCTAGTCTATCTGGATCAACAATGTCCCGTCTTGTTGATCCTATGACTAGGGATAATTTAGATACTATTGCACATGATAGGAATCTCATTATCATGATCCCATCATGATTTTCTTTATACTATGTTTCATATCATGGACTTTCATTAATCAGTTTGAGATCTATATCAAATCATATGCAAATGAATACTAATATAATGAAAGAATGCCTCTATGAATGTGTACACTAAGTGCCTAAGGGGATTGCCTTTTGGGCACATCTCTAACAATCTCCTACTTGCACTAAAACCAATTACCATTGTACATTACACCACAGGTGAGGATATGACTATCATATTTCTTTTGGGGTTTTGGTGTAGTGACTCGATCATATATTTTCTGATTAGTGAGAACTCTTTCTCTTATTACATTACATCTACCATTGATTTCTCTAATCAATTGATAATATTGAGTACATGCTAGGACCTTTTGATGAGACCATGATTCCTTTTGCATATGCAACGACTCTATTATTGTTCCAATCATAATCAATTTATAAGCTTAAACAAGCTATCCAAGTGTTTTAATTCAAAGCTCACATTCAAACCCTTACAAGAATTTCAATCCACATCTCAATACACTCAATCTTATTATTAAACTATTGATTGCAAAAAAGAAATCACTTAACAACTCAAAGAACTCAAAATAACTAGAGATCTTCAAAAATACAATGTAGAAATAAGTGAGAGAAAAAGAGATAGCTGAAAGAATTAATGCATAGAGATGATTTAAAGTAATATGCACTTAATTAATTGTTTTCTACTTTTTGGTAGACATAATATACTTACTTTGAGAACTGGAGATGTTAGAGCTTCATTTAATGCATTTATATTTGTTGAGATGCTTTTAAAACATAGTCTACTGTATTTAATGTAGTTGGTCACGGTCGTGATGGTTCAAGGTCACAAGCGTGACTATGAGTGGATATTTTGAATGGATAGACTTAGCTTTGACAATCACAGGCGTGACACTTGTCTTAGATGTGATTCTGGGAATGACAGAAGTGGTGAGGCTTTTCTAGATGTTTTGGTGAACTTTATCACAGGCGTGAGCATCTAGGGTCACAAGCGTGATTGAATTCCAATTAGTGAGCCTTCTTGTGAGCCAAGCGGTGAAGCCTTCTAGAAGTTTTGGTGAATTTTATCATGGGCGTGACTGGCTTCCAAGTGGTGAATGTCCTACAATTTTAAGTTTTTGCTTTATTTTTTATTCTTCATTATATTGACTTTGTATTTTTGGCCCAAGATATGATATTTAAATATTTAAAGACTTATGTTTGCTTTCCAAGATAGATTAAGTTGTTAAAAAACTTAAACACTTGAACTTGTTAAATACCATTACTTAATTATTTGTAAGCATCAAAATTACGGAAATATCCCTTAAGGTTCGATAATTTCCTTGTAATACCTATTTAAAGAGATTGTTTATAGCAATACAAAAAAAGTCATAAACTTCATAAAATTGAGAGATTTAGTTCTCTTTTTAACGAGTTCTAATATTTGGAATCTCTTTCGCGAATTAGATTGTCAGTGACACGATATAGGAAACATAACATTTTGATTCTATTATATTATATTTAATAGATACATCATAATAGTAAAAAATACAATAAAATCTCTAATAATTTCTATATGTTTCAACAATTCATATCAAACTCATGTTTATATTTAGCACAACCACTGATTAGTTAATTAACATTCATAATAAGACGAAACATATACATATATATATATAAACCAAAATGTTATTAATGACGAATCCAATATCTAATAATCACGTGCAATACATGTTAATGAAATACTAGTAATTTATAAAATGAAAAATAAAAAGGTGATATGTTTAAAAAGGAAAAAGTATAAATAAGTTTAAATAAAGGTCCGTATTATTTTTTGACAAAATATGGTATATAGTTTACTTCGTTAGTAGAAAGTGATATATTTTTATTAACAGTGTTAAATGGTGTTGATATCAGCGATAATAAGATGCTGACGTCAGCTCCACATCATTGCTGACATGATATATAGTGATATTTTTACCAAAATATGTGCCTTAAATTAAGAAACAAAAACACTACAAGTTTATTTTTGTCCAAGAAAAATATTACATATTCAAAATTGAGAACTTTGGACTTTTTTTACGAGAAAATTTCATACTATCTTATTATAAAGTTGAGAATTTCTTGATATGCTAAATTTATTTTTCCAACTTTAATAATTTGATATTAAAATTAATTTGAATAGTATAATATCAAAAATATCTAAAACCTCTATAATTTGATTTTAAGATTGATTTGAATTTTATTATAGATATTACATTTTTTCTAATAATTTTTATTTTATTAATTTGTATGAAAAATATTTATTTTTATCTTTTTACTAATTAGGGCTAACTTAATTATTACAAATTATTATGAAATAATTATAATAAAAATAGAAGTTTATAATTTAATACATAAATGATATCGTAATAATATTTTATGATGGTATACAAATAAATAATTCATATGTGAGTACAAAAAATTAAGAATATGATTTTAAAGTGGAGAGTAAATTTTATTCATTATTTAAAAGAGTATTAAAATATAAAAAATATTTGATGATTCTTAGAAATTTATTCGTTTTTATGATTATTATTCTATATAAAAAGAAAATGGATAATTATATAAAAAGAATATGTGATTTGACCATTTTTTAATTTGAAATACATGATATTTTTAATGACAAAAAAGAGTATATACATGCAATATCAATATCATATCACAAAAAACGTCATATCATTGGTCATATCAGAATCACATTAGTACTACTAAACCTAATTAATGAAAATATATATTTTTTTTCTAATTGTAATATACCACATACACACTTTTTATAAAAAAAAAAGATCAATTTTTATTTAAAAATTGCAAAAAGCAACTAAAAATTGAAATCCATGTATCTCTATCATGTCCTAAAAATCGGCACAATTGGTTCAATTCAAAAAATTGAAAATATGGGCTCAGGCCGGATGGCTTTTACTTCCAGAACTAAAGAAATAGTCTGGTAGAAAAATCAGTAATGCAGTCTGTTTAATAGGAAAAATTGGACCTGATTGACTAGTTTTTGCAGTTTTTTTTTTAATTTTATGCAAAAAAAATTTATTATAAAATCTAATCCAATTTAGTCAATTCAATCGGTTCAATTAAAAAATTGACTCCAAAGTTAAATAAGTTAACCATAAATTAGTCAAATTGGTCAAAATAAATATATTTTTAAATGTTTAACCCATTTTTATTTATAAAATACTATGTCATATTCTTTCTTGTTTTTATATATGAGATTATTTATTTATTTTTATATTTTTTCTTACTTTATTTTCATATTACTTTTTTTTTTACAATTTAAAATTTTTAGCGGATTATATTTTTAAGTTGTAAATTAATTAAATATTTAGTTAGACATATTATATTAATATTGTACACTAAAAATGACATTCGATAACTTATATTCTATTTTTATTATATATAAAACATATTATATTTTAGAAAAATTATATATGAACCGATTCGGTTCCAGTTGATCGGACCGAGATCCTACACATGAAAACCGGTTCTCCTGTAAGTCTGCAACTGTCTCCGACGATAAACCCTAATTTACACAATCTATAGTGTATATACAGTAGTTTATATTTTTATTGCATCTGTTGAAACTCATGGGTTGCTCCTCTTCTCTTCCAGGTATCTTCTAATTCCTTTAGGTATTCAAAGTTTAGATTTTAGGGTTTGGGTTTTCCTTATGCAAAATTAAATCGATCTCCAAATTGTGTTCTTCGATTTTTATAGTATTGTCTGATTTGTATAATTTGGTTAGTTTTTCGAATTTTTATTAATTTGGATGAATTTTTAATGATCCTATATTTGTAGAATTGTTATTTTGGTTTTGGATTTAAAAATCATTATTTATATGGTTACCAATTTATAACTTTTGCCTTTTTTTTTTTTCTCTTTTGGATGATGTTTATAGATAGTAGTTCGGGGCGGTTTGGTGGACTTAACAATTCTGAGAACAACGGAGTGACTGATGCCAAAAATCTACGTGTTAAGGTAACAATTTAGACATGAGATAATAAACTTGATTTTATGGGTTTTCTTTTGTTTTATTTCTTGTTTATAGTTTGGACAATCTAATATTGTTTGCAGGTTAGGAAAGTGAGTGTTAAAAGTTGAAACTTTTGTAATGTTTCATTGGGGGCCGACTTGAAATGATTTTTGTCAACCATCTAGAAAGACTTTTTAATCTGTTTCTTCCCTCTTTCAGTCAATAATTAAAAAGTAGTAGAAAAGGTAAAACTCATCAGGAACATGGTGTCTGATCCGATTGTTGTCTTCTGTTGAGAAATAGTTTGCCTAAGCATATGAACATTCACGGCTTGCTATGTGTTATTCATTACAAGTTCAATGACATTGTTTTCTGTTTTTATCTGGGCATATCATAGTTGCATTTGTCTAATTTCTTAGCTATAAACTCTTTGCACATTTATCTTCCATTTATATGATAGTACATATGGTAGATGTCTAGCTGTCAAAAGATAATACAGTAAATTTTGCAAACTGTCTATATTTTTAAAAGTTATGTCTAGATATATCAGCATTTTTTTAACTAATACAGCTGGCCTTTTTTAATTGCTGTGGACAGCTGGTATTATTAGGTGATTCTGGTGTTGGTAAAAGCTGTATTGTTCTTCGTTTTGTTCGTGGTCAATTTGATCCAACATCCAAGGTGAAGAATGTTTCTTTTCTTCGTGCCACTCTGAAATATCTCATCTTTTAAATCTTTGACATTCTAGTTGATCATGATACAAAGAAACATACCTCGAAAATTTAATAATTCATCATGGTTTTTATTGTTTCAGGTAACTATAGGAGCTTCGTTTTTGTCACAGACAATAGCTCTGCAAGATTCTACAACAGTGAAGTTTGAAATATGGGACACTGCAGGACAAGAAAGGTAATGTTGGCATGGACATGAGCAAAAATGTCCACATTTTAAATTCTACAGTGGAAGTCAATCTTAGATTGTTTCTTAGCTGGAATTGTCTTCCTGCTTCACTTCCTTTTCTCCCACAGATGCTTGCTTTGCTGTGAAATTCTAATTGCTTCCTCAAATCTTATTCAGATATGCTGCATTGGCACCACTGTACTACAGAGGTGCTGCAGTTGCAGTCATTGTATATGATATAACAAGCCCAGAGTCATTCAGCAAAGCACAGTATTGGGTTAAGGTACATGGATTGATGCTACTTTTTGTTCTCCCTCCTCTCTCTCTCAGCTTTTGCATTTCGTTGGGGTCACAAGTTATCAATATGGTGAAGGTTTATGCAAATGATGTGTTAAACAGTTTGAAGTGTTAAAATTATTTAAAAGATTAAATTCTGAAAATAAAAGTGGTGTTTTGATTAGTTAAATACATAGATTGACACAATTAGGTGAAAGTTGTTATTGTCTCATTCTTGATGAAATATGATTTTGGTTTCTCTGTTTCCATTGTCTATTTGGATGTGGGCAGTCTTTATTGGAAATAATCTGAGCCCTGCTAATTTTGCTACGATTTTGCTAGAACATTTTGGTGTTTGGGCATGCATGAAATGATAAGTTGATCATTCCATAACTGATGTTTTCGTGGGAACTTGATGTTTACAGGTTATGATTTGATTATAAATTAATTTTTTTGTTGTGATTAATAAATCTAGATTAGGTTCATGGATATCTATAAAAACCTTATGAGTGCGAATTCAAAATGTCTACAGAAAATATATTAGAAATTCACCTAAAGTGGGTTCTCAATTTGGTTTAATCTATGAAAGCAATTTTATTAAAAAATTATGCTTGCTTAATTTTACCTTTTTAGACTTGAAATAATATCCAACTTCCCTGATATGATGTTTTCCATGCAAATTAAACATAAAAACTTGCATGCTATAAACCTATATTGTATTGAACTGATTTAGACTAAATCAGTTGAATACTTGATGTATTGAACTGATTTAGACGTTATCAGTTTGATGCTTTTCATGAATGCTAGAGACGTAGATTGGGTTGTGGGAGGGACAACTAAAACTTGTAGATTAGGGAATACTGTTCTTAATTTTTAGCATGCTGTGATTTAAAATGATTTTGTGGCATATAGGCATCTGCAAAGGGAAGAAAGGAAACTTGACATTAATGTTTTGCAAATCTAACATGCGTGTAATACGTTCACTAGTTGGATTTAATTTGGACACTGCAAATATTCTTTTTGTTTGGTATTATTAAACTTCCTGTATTTTCCTCCTTAAAGGCCTGTTGGGTTATCTGAACTGCATTTAATTATATTTTATTTGTTCAATGTTCGCACTGAGGCATGTTCTGTGGTATATTTATGTGTGGAAATTATATTTGATATGCGTCATATTACAGGAACTACAGAAACATGGGAGCCCTGATATAGTTATGGCTTTAGTTGGGAACAAAGCTGATCTTCATGAGAATCGAGATGTACCTGTTCAAGTGAGTGCTTGGACCCATGATGCATAATCAGTATAAAGTGCTTTATCATTGTGATTTAACACGTCGTTTCATTATTGAAGGATGGAAAGGACTACGCAGACAAGAATGGGATGTTCTTCATTGAGACGTCTGCAAAGACTGCAGATAATATAAATCAACTGTTTGAGGTACATTTGATGCCTCTAATGTGTTCCTTTCGTGGGATGGTTCCATTGTGTTTTTCAGAGGAGGGATGGGCAGAGAAAAAAAAAAAAAAGCAACAAGAGTAGTTAATTAAAGTGTCATATTAAATTTACAATCTATCGCAGCTATAATTGTTACAAAACTGAAAGGTGAAAAATAAAAACAAAGAATTAATTTGGACTTCATGCTCTTAGTACAAAGACCAGTGACACTCTCCCATCAGGTTCAGTACAAGAGCCCTAACAATGTTGCTTTTTGTAGGCCATTAAGTTCAGAAAAAGCCTACCAGCTTATGTTCCTGAGTATTATATTGGTGGTTTTAGATTGTTCCTTCAGAATCAGGTTATGCTGATTATCTTAGAATGCTTTTTCGATGGGTGCTAGACACTCTCTAGGTAAGAAAGTACTTTACAAATAGAATGTGTAGGCTGGGGTCCACTTCTACACCTTTTTTTATCTGTTGCACCTGCAAATTGGACAACTCCTTTAATCTTTTTTCTAGTGTCATTGCAATATGTCCTCCTTGAATTGTTTACTTTAATTTGTTAAAAAGTTTAGAATTGTTATGGTCAATCTATACTGGGGTTATTCATAAGAATTGGTAATCATTTATAGAGTGAGTTTGTTGGATTACCTTTTCATATCCTTTCAGTGAGTAGGAAGGTCGAATGGACTGTGAAGATGGGTAAAGCTCTCAGAAGAAAATTTCATTCATGATTGAGCTTCGGTTATGTACTTGGCATGGCACTAGTGATATTTTGTGTACTTCAATTGAGAATCTCTGGTAGCAATAGGTTAAGGACACAGTGTTTAAGCTGGGCAATGTAGGATAAGGTTTATGTTGCCTTTAAGTGCCCTAATTATCTTTTTGTATGTGTGTGTTGTTGCTTATCAAGTTTGGGGATTGGGCCTCAACTAGATGGAGGTATGATTAATATAGCAGTTGAGAGGTGCATTGACTTTTAAATTTGATTAACTGATGCATGGGTTAATGGAATTCTCTCTCTAATTCTTTATTGGTAAAAATGGTGTTGGCACTCTTTTTCTGTTTCTTGTCTAGTCAATGCTGGAGAAACTTACTGGACTATTGTTGTTAAAAAATTCTCTAGAATTTCTCTCATAATCAGTCGTATAGAATGAGTGATGTATAAATTTGTCATTGCTATGAATGATTGTGTAATTATATTTACCGAGAGTATGTGGAGTATTCAATGATAGTCTAGTTCAATTAGCGAAACCAGCACCTAGGTTGGTTTGAATGAAGCTATTATAGAATGTATCTTTACCATGTGATACAAATTAAAGTTTCAGTTTAGACTTTAGAGTCATAAGCTGACAATTTCTCCAATTTGGCAGGAAATTGCTAAGCGGCTTCCCCGTCCATCACCGTCATGATTGCTGAACCTTGTAAGTTAATCAATTAGAGGGCTTCTGGTGTTATGGAAACCTATTTGCTTTTATCAAATTTGTGTATATGGTGATATCTGTAATTATATTTTGTGAATTGGGTCTTGTATCCCTCTTCCTGCTATAAGATTATGAAAGCGCACTTATTTCATTGATCCCTAATCAAACATTGACTGTTCACCTATAAGATTAAGAATGTGTTTGAAAGGATCTCATGATAATAATGCTAGAGTATTTGAATCAATACTGCTTAATGCACAATTTCTTGCAACTCTATCTGTTTGGAGTGGTAAATTTCAACCAATAGTTTCCTGGTTTCATCTGCACTTAGCATTTGCAATTGTATTATTCTCAAAAGAAAAAAAAAAGCATTTGCAATTGTATCCACTGTGCAAATGCAATTGTTGTGTCATGTTCATGCAGATAGTCTAAATTTCATTTGCTTGTTAGTAATTGATTATATCAAGATCTTGACATATATATATATATATATATGCTAGATATGATGCAATGATGAATTCACCTGTGTGGGAACATAATATTTTCAGGATTCTACGTATTTGGTTTATATGCTAACTTAAGGAACAAAATTTTTTGTTTGGTTCATATGCCTCTTTCATAGCAATTGATGCCCCAGAGGATGTAATAACATTTTGATTTTAATGTATGACAAATATAAGTTCTGTTATTTGTCATTGTATAAGCAATAACATTTAAGAATTATGTGATCAATGGTTGAAAGGTACTATGAGATGTTCCCTGTTACTTTGGAGTAACAGATTTTGCGCAACATTTAAGAATTGTATGCGTTCAGAATTCATATCACTGGAGTGCTTCCAAGGCTTCTATTTCTTATTTCTCCCAACTGCATCGGACCTAAAGTTTTATGTCTACAGAAAGCCTGTACTTCACGCCCTATACATATTTAGTAAAAGTTAAATAGGTGATAGGATACTGGATTTCTTTTGTTGAGAGCTTGTCTTGATTTTAACTGAAGTGTTCAAATTTAGCTGTTAATGTAGAGCTGTAAATAATGTCATTGTGCTGAACTTAGACCTTGCAATCGGGTTGGGTCGGGTCGGGTCATTTTCATGTTGCATTTTCAAGTTAGTTTCAGATCTGGTGTTGAGTTATTGGGCGGCTATTTCGGATCTGGGTCGAGTTATTCAGGCGGGTCATGTGTCAACCCAACTTTTAAAAGTCAAATTCAAAGAATTTTCAGATTCAGATTGATTTTTGGGCTATTTGGCTGTGTTTGAAAAAAATGTTTTTCAATAGATCAGGTAAATAGATGCTTGAAAAAAAAGTTTATAAATTTTTTTTAAAAAAATCAATTAATTAAACAAAAAAAAATATAAAATATGCTTTTGAAACACTAAACAATAATTTCAAACACTTTTTGTATCGTATTCCAAACACTCTTTTTGTGTCGTTAGATTGGATTCAGGTTGAGTTTTTTGGGTAGGTTTTAGCCGAATTTTCAGATCAGTAAAAAATTGCCAGTTTTTACTGTGCATTTAGTTCAACTATTAGTTGATAGCTGATGATTAATTGATATTAATGTTTGATAAAATTAATTAAGTAGTGGTTAAAATGTAAAATTACTAATAGGAGTATAATTTATTTCAAGAATTATATTTTTATATTATATATAAATAAACAAAAAAAATATAGTGATTATTATGATATACAATTAATTACGCATTTTAATAATTAAAATAAGGCTTACACCCATCCTTAACTCTCAATTTTTTTTTACAGTGGATCCCAGATCGATTTTTGGTACCGGTTACCTCCTAAAGTCCATTTTAAGCCTAATTTGCTTTAAAAATGTAACAATTTGCCTCCCCCCAAGCTAACCTAACAGCTAAAATGTAATTTTACGTTTTTAATATGATTCCGGCTACTATAATAGCATGATGAGGCAATTTGTTACATTTTTAAAGTTTACCTGGACAAATTTGAACCAAAATGGATTTCGGGAGCCACCAATGTCAAAAATCAATACAGGGAACAAAATGAAAAAAATTAAAAAATTTAAGAGGCCATGGATGTGTTTAACCTTAAAATAATAACAACAATAGAATTACATAATTAATTTAATATATTTTTAATATAATATTTTTTTTTGAATAGACTGATTTTGAAGTGATGTATTTTTTTAATAACTTTTTTTTTTTACAAATGATACATTTATTTTAAAGAGGTTAACTTTGTAAAAGTTTTAAAATGAAATTTCAATCAGCAGCTGTTGAGCTGTCTATCAACTATTAATTGGCAGTATCAAATATTTTTACTTAACTATTAGATGTTCAAAAAGTTATTATCCATTTCTAACGGCTAAACCAAATACTCTATAATGGATTGGGCTAGACAGACTTAGTTGTAATCTGCATTGGAATAATGATTGTGTTATATTCAAGTATGCATATGCCAGTTTGACTATTGCAAAATGTGTGCTATTTTATTTTTGGAAATTTTATAAAAATAACAAAAATTAGATAGATAATTACGAAAATTTGCCTTTCAAAATTTTTTTCAAACATATTCAAACCGTCCAAAAGTATTACAAAAATAGTGGTAATCAATATTTATCCAGGTTTTATCTTAGATTTATTGCAAAATAAATGAAAATTGAATCTATAAAAAATTTATTAAAGATTTACTTAAAACTTACACAAGTCATACTCAACATTTACCTAATTTTTACTAGAAAAATAATAAAATTGAACTTATACAAGATTTACTTAAATATCTATCAAGGTTTACCCAAAAATTAACTAAAATTTATCTGAGATTTACCACAAATTAATAAAAATTGAAATTGCAAAATGTTTATTAAAAAATTACTTAAAGTTTACTCAAGTTATACTTAAAATTTATTCAATGTTTATTAGAAAATGAATGAAAGTTAAAGTTACACAATATTTACTCATATTTATTTAAGAATTATCCAAAGTTTACCACAAAATTAATGAAAATTGAAGTTATAAAATGTTTATAAAAATTTACTTAAGGTTTATACTCAAGTTATATTCAAGATTTATTTAATATTTACGAGAAAATTAATCAAAGTTAAAGTTATGTAAGGATTACTAACGATTTATTCAAGATTTACTTAATGTTTATCCAATGTTTATATAAAGTTTATCCTATATCAAATTAATCTCTCAACTAAAAATTACCAAAAATCTGCCTAAGGTTTACCAAAGTAAATAACCTTAATTAAATTAATTAAATACAAGTTTACATTTTTTTAGTAATTAAAGTTTGTCCGAAGTTTATTTTGGTAATTAGGTTAATTAAATTCAAGATTAAATTCAAGTTTATATTTTTTTTGCTAATTAAATTAATTAAACAATAATTAGAAATAAATAAATACAATGTATGCATAAAGATAAATGGTGGCTATGCAAGTTAATAAAATTGTTAATCCATGTTTAAAAATGTGAAAAATAACCAATTTTTTTATTAATTAAATGAAAAATATGTTAAATATACAGTGAAAATTTAATATTTAAAAAAAATGGCTAAAAAAACCCGAAAAACTGGAATAAAAATACGAAAATTTTTTTTGATAAAATTTAAATTTTTTTTACAAAATCGGTGCTTAATATAAAATTTCATTTATTTTTCGACCAAATCAAATGTTGTCAGGACTAAAAACTCTATTGCGTCTTGTAAAACATTATCATATTGCTTCTATATTAAGGAAGTTTTCTTGTCTTCAACTTATGACCTTTACGTAATTTATACGTCATGTGGGATTAACAACCATCTCTCTTTTCATTTAGCATCTCTCCTCTTTGACAAACCAACTCCATCCGGCCATCTCTCCTCTTTAACATGCCGCCTAGACATCTCAAAATCAAAAAATTATATATCAAAAAACGAATCTCATTCATAAATCCCACATCCTGTAAAGTAAATTGTAGTCTTCCATATGAGAGTGTGATTTAATATGTTGAAAGCCTCAAGCATTCCTTAAATCTTATGAGCGTTCAAAATGATCTATAATTTAAACCTCTAGATTTAAGGAATTCTAGAGGCTTTTAGCATATTAAATCACTCACTTGTGTGGAAGACTGCAATTTGCTTTGCAGGATGTTGGATTTATGAATGATATTCATTTTTTGATCTATAAATTTTGGTTTTTAGATGGTTGGGCAGTCTATCAAAGAGGAGAGGTGGCCGGATGGAGTTGGTTTGTCGAAGAGGAGAGGTGGCTGGATGAAAAGAGAAATTGATGTTAGTTTTTTTTTTAATTATTTTAATTTTTTTTCTTTTTAAATTAGTAAAAAGCCATGTAGGAGTGATAATGTTGTTATATAGGAAAGAAAAAGCCATATAGAAAAGAGTCTTAGTGCTACATTAGTATTTTTTAACGGTGTTAAGGTATATACTTAAAATTGCTAACAATGTAAGCCATACTTTATTTTGCGCAAAAAAAAAAAATATAAAAATGCAAATGCGCAAAACTACCAGCTGGGTTTTTTTTGGTACTTTTTCCTTTTTTATTATTATTATTTTATTTTTTTAGGATATAACTTCTGTACAAATTGTGATTGTTCAATGTTTCCATTATGTACTTGAAATAATGATGATAGTAAGAGATTGTTATGGATCGATGGAAACTAAAATGTAGTTTTCAGCAGTGATGGATCGATTCGAGATTGATACAATCTTCATGTTGGGGGTCTTGCCCTCCCTTCAAACTCACCTTGTCCCTCCCTATTATAGTGATGTTGAAGGGTGCTTAGTGAACAACAATTGTGCCAAAGAGGGCCATTTTAAGGATGTGTAAAGAGGCTTGGACGGTGATATTTGATTGTCTTGGAATGGACAATATTTCCATATGTTGCTGTCAAGAATCACATGAACATATTTTCATCAAGCATTTTTAGACTACCTATGGTATTTTAGTCCATCAACTTCGTCGCATTAAAATAGTGATAAACACATTCAAGAAATAGCCTAATAGGAAATTTCTTAGTATAATACTTGTAACACCCCTTTGCTCTACTGATAATAACTAAGTAAAGATGATGTCACAACCTTTTTATATCACTGTACCAATTCAAATATTTTCTATACCTAATATATATATATATAATTGAACTTATCTACAATTCGACCGCTCAACTTCCTTCTATCTATAACCTATGGGGGAGAAAAAAAACTAAGAAACTCTCATGTTAAGCTTATGCTTAGTGATGCATACTTTGTGACAATAATAATAAAGATAACAACAATAGTAATAATTTTAGCATCATAAATAAAAATTTCAATAAAATATATAACAACAAAGATATTATTACTCCATATATTTTACTTACCTATTTTTGAATAATAATGCAATAATAAATCATATCATTCTTTTATTTGTTTTCTTCACTTAATTATCCAAAATTATTTTGCAAAGACCATAATCTAGGGAAATACATAAGAGTTGTGACCTTAAGGTTGTCATGACTTTTCAGTCATGTAATAAATATCAAAATATTCAGACATCATGCATTCTCATTTTTGAGTAACCGGCTATAAATCCTCATCGTCCCTGATTGATATGCCAACTTGTTTATCATATTCTAGTCAAGATATTAATTATGGGCTAATAATTTTCTTATTATATAATTTCATATTTGTATTAACCTTATTCATCAATTTACCATTTGTCCATAATTTCTCATTTCATAACAATTCTTTACTTTTTTCATGATAATTTCCTACTTAAATCAAATTTCAAATGATTGCACTATATATATATATACGACAAGTATTTAATAAAACAAAATCATAAAGTCATATAATTATTTTGCAAAGTAAAGCAATTAAAATTGAATACTAAATATAAACATACTATCATGAAAGTTCAAAATATAATATTAATTATTGCCAATAAAGTATGCGCATACCTATTACTGAAATTGTCTCTTCTCACTGCTCTTTCCTATCCCTCAATAAGATTTTTCCTTAGGTTTGTCTTTTGTCAACAATTTTCTCCACAACAGGCAGTATGTCTAGCACAAATAAATAAATTTCTAGCATAATTCCTCTAACAATTAAACTGCTAATAAAATTCTTCTTTTATTCATTATTAAATCCTACTACTATTATTATTATTTGTTTTTATTTTATATATATATATTTCAAATTTCAGTTCTAACTATTTCCCTAGCTAGAGCTACGGCAACTATAACAAATTCTCCAACCAGTCTTGGCCAAAATTACAAAGAAGACTAAATTTTCATATTTCTTACAATTAAAATTCGAATGGTTCTCCTTATAATCCCTTTAACTTTCCTAATTCTACTTTTGGTTCAACAAGTCCCAAAATCTTCCAATTCAATCCTCCATGACTATGGGTAAAATGAAATTTAGACTCAAAAATTGCAACTCCATCAAAAATTCCTCAAAGATTTTCATCTCAATTTCAGTTAACAAGGGTTTTTTTTCCTTAAAATACCACCTCTAAACCACAAGCACAAGGAAATAATTTCACAAAAAAATGAAATAAAAGAAACAAGAAAGAAAGAGTGAAATTTTGAAAGGTGATTTGAAGTAAGCCTACCCAACCAAAGGAAGAAAATATGAAGATTTTTAATCAACTCTATGCCTTGATCTTTCTTATATCTTCTTTCTTTACTCTAACTCAAGCCAATAAGTGTTTTAAATGGTGAAAAGCTAAGAGAAAAATGAAAAAATTTAAAAGAAGATAGAGAAGAGTTTTGGTTGAGTGAGGTGGTTAACAAGAAGAAATAGGAAGAAAGAAAAGAAAGAAAGAGAGATGAAATTGTAAGAAGGTTTAAAATTAATTTAATGTTGATTTTTTTGTTATGTTGGCTGGCCATGTGGGTAAAAAAAATCTGAATTTTTTTTGGTGTTTTACATAAATAATGACATAAATAATATATAATAATAATATAAAATATATAATTAATTAAATTTTATTATTATTAATTAAAATTTATTTTAGCATTAGTTAATATTTAATGGCTCATCCTATGTACATTGGCATATCGGTACGTCAAGATAAATGAAAGATTCATATCATAGAATTAATATCTAATAGATCCGATTGCATGATTTTGAACGGCTCATATATCCAAAAATATCATAATTTATAATGAATATTAATCATTAATTTAAACTATTATATCCAAAAAATATTTAATTTGATTTATCTATTTAATAGATATAAAATCCATAACACTTTCTATGTTTTATGAATAGTATTTGTGCTTTTACCTTAATATACCTGACTTTTCTGACTTCTCCAATCAAACCTTAACAAAATAGCGTGGTTTGGACTTCTAAATACTGCCCATGCCACACCAACAAAACGGTGCCGTTTCACACTGAATAAATACCCAGAAAACCCTAGCCCTCGCCCACTGTTTGCCTTTCTTGCTTCAATCGCCTCAATCCCTCCCTCTCTTCCTCTAACTACTTACCTCCTCCATGTCCTTCTCTAAATCTACTCGATTTCTTCTTCTATGTTAGGAATTTACTCCAATCTCATGTCTTCTCATGGATTTCACTCTAGGGTCACGATTTTTTTTATGGGTTTTAAGTTTTCTTCCATTTCCTATGATTTTTCTCATAGGTACCGCTTACCTTCTCCATTTTCTTCTCTAAATCTACTCGATTTCTTCTTCTAAGTTAGGGATTTACTCTATTTTCTTGTGTTCTTATGGATTTCATTCTAGGGTCAGAGTTTTTCTTATGGGTTTCAATTTTTCCTCCATTCCCTGCAATTTTTCTCATGGGTTTTGATTTTCCCTCCATTTTCTTTTCAAAATCTACTCGATTCCTTCTTTTATGTAGTGTTTTCTTGATTCATAGAAGTAAGAACCCCTCAATTAATTTTGATTTTGTGTGGTTGAGCTTATGAGTTAATTTCTATTCATTCTCTTTTTTTGTTTAATTGTTTTTTATAGGTTAATATGGTTTTTAAAAGAAATATTTTCATGTATATGACACTCTTTGGTGAAATTAGTAGGAGTTTGTTGACTATTCATATATGTCTTTCTAAAATCAATGGTTCACTTACTATTTTGAGTGTATAGTTGGTGCTATAGTCATGGAATACAGATTTAGTGCTATGAAATAATAGATATAGAAAAGCTTGGTTTTACTTTACATAAAAATAATTGTCCAAATTTAAAATAAGCCCACTAGGGAGGGTCAATACATAAGTTCCTACAGCTAATGTAGCAACCCTTGCTCTATTTCCAAACACACAGGTCCAACTCTCCTTTATTGAGTTGCTTACTGTTCCATAGGCTCTACATATCAATGCATATGTATGAGCTACAACCGGTATATAATATCCATATATTATTATTAGAAACAATATTAACCTCAATGACATAAATACCTGAAGTAGATGGGTCATCATATGCCTTTTTCTTCAAGGACTCCAAGTAGGCCTTGCAGTTCCTCTTCCAATGGCCATCCTTGCCACATTGGAAGCAAGTCCCTTTTAGAGAAGTCTATTTGGCCTTCTTCTTGGCCACACCTCCCTTAGGCTTTATGGACTGCTTCTTCTTCTTGGAACCAGAAAAGTCCATTAGCATCACAGCTTTATTGTCCTTCTTGACAGATGGCTCAACTGTCTTGAGCATATTGATTAGCTTAGGAATAATGGTAGAGATCTGGTTCATCATATAGTTAAGCACAAAATGTGCATAACTATTAGTCAAACCAGTTAGAATTAAGTCAATACTTAATTCATGATCCATCACAAAATCCAAGGTAGCTAACCTCTCAATATAGCCATTCATCTTCAGTGCATATTACACTAGAGATGTCCCCTCAACCATCTTAGAGAGGAAGAGTAGCCTTAGGATCTCGAACCTTTTAGATTGTGCTTGCTTATCAAATAGCTCTCTTAGATGGAAGACTACGGTGTGAGCATCCATAAACTCGTGTTGCTTTTGCAACTCAGCCGACATAGTGGCAAGCATAATGCAACTTGCCATCTCACTATATTCGAGATGCTTTTTGTATGCCTTCTGAACATCTTCAGAAGCATCAACAACAGGGGGATAGGGAAGCCCTTCATCTAGTACATAACCTATTTTCTTGGATTTGAGAACTATTCTCAAATTCCTAAGCCGGTCCAAGAAGTTAGGCCTAGTCAACTTGTTTGACTCCATTAGTGATCGCAAATTCACACTTGATCCCATGATAGTGATTCTAGCAACCTAGATGTAAAAAGAGCATGTTAGAATGTACGTGAAAATGCATGATTATTAGGTCTTTAATAAATTGCATTATAACTCCCACTATTTTATTACGAGTCCATAGCCCTCACTATGAACCCGAGAGAACCTATATGGAATTTTTCCTAGTGGGTTGATATCCAATTTACAAAGAATGACCTTGAGGCAATTCAACAAACCATCCTTAGTTTAGTTGGTAGGTATCTAATCCATATTAATTGCATTTCCATGCAACTATCAAATCTTGTGCTATCAACTAATTGATATGTGCACACACATTGGGCTATCAACTCTTGATATGTGTACATTTCATATATACTTACCCAACTTCACCTCTAATACTAGTTGACCTTGGCGCAAATCCAACAAATCAATGATATTGGTTAAGTCCAACCCATTAATCATGAAATCTAATTTCAAAGGTTCGAACATATTCTTATAGACTGAGCTTGAGGCAACTCAACAACTCAAACTCTAGAAGAACTCTAGTTCTCCCCACATTGATGGAAGGTGTAAGACATAATTGTTTGTTTAGCAAAGGCTTTTATTAATTTAGTCTCATCATTATATATCATATATTTATCACATGGATAAATAAAGATAGTTACATTAACTATATGACTTGATTATGGACATACTAAAGTCAATCTCATGAGCCAAAGAGAGATTGACTAGGCCTTACCTAGATATATGCATGAATTACAGCCCAAAAATAGAAATCAAATTCCTACTTCTAAGTCTTCTTGTTTATGACACCATCTCCCTTGCTTCCTGCTCCTTTGCATCTCCATTCTATCCTAATCCTATGTAATCTAATTACATATTTCAAATATAGAAAACCTCAATTTACATTTGAGGGGAGTAAGATGAGAAAAGAATATATGAGAAAGAAGAGATAGGCAGAGACATGTAGACCCTATTTACTATAAAAAAAATCATGCATGCTCAATCACGTTGGGCCTAAGTTCATAATCATCCATCATGTCTTTCTATACACCCCTAGTATGCGTTCTCTAATTCATAAAATTAAAATAAAATAACAGTGATAATTTTTTATTACAAATTTGAAAGTCGATTCAATATTTGAACCGAAATTGCTTACTTTTATTGTTTCAGTCAATTTAATTTTGTATTTATTTTAATGTGGAATTTTATAATTAATCAAATCAAATTAAATTAAATTCCATATTTCCAGAATTAATTCAAAATTAATTCACTTAAAATAAAATTATTATGATGTCAAAAATTAAACAATTTAATTTTAACATACATATCACTTTCTAGTCATACTAGATATGCCATTTGCTCAACTTAAATTAATTCAAAATTAATTTCCAAAAATTTCCAAAATTTCTAGAACCTCAAATTATCATTCTAAGTATCTTTAGGTCAGCTCAAGTCCATCAAAATAATTTTGGCATAAGCCAAAAAATCAAGACAAACGAACCAATACATAAAATGCTCAAAATGACCCATTTATAGTCTATAATTAATTTGAAAATCTAAATTCGAGAAAATTGATTTTGGCATGCATCTGACATCAAAATAATATATTTTTAATTACATAAAAATTATTTCAAGGTGTTGGATACAAAATATTCATATACAAAAAAATCAAACAAAATAGTCCTGTCGGGTACCCAAAAACAAACTAGTTTCGGTATTTATTTGAAAAATTAATTAAAACAATTTTTAATTAATTATTGGACACTTCTAAGAGCTTAAACACACTCTCAATATATTTACATAATTTTTTCATAATCAAATTACAAGAAAAATATGAACAGCCCCAACAATTAAGCCAAACAACATTACATGTTCATTAACAATACAATTTTTAATAATTTTGTAATAAATTCGACATTAAATTTTTGAATCATATTCAAACCATTTTTCAATCAATATAATCATCCTTAATCATCTCATTATCAGTTCATAGAAAGAAAAATATGTAAAACAAATATTACAAATTAATTTCAATTTTATAAGCCAAAAGATCCAAAATCATCAAAACCGTGCAATTCAATTGTACTTTAAATTAAAATTAATTTTAATGGGCACAAGGGGGCTCTAATACCATTGAAAGGTTTTAAATGCATATAACATACATATTACGCAGTGAAAATTAAAATTTTTTAAAATCTGAAACAAGAGAATCGACATGTGTCAATTAAAACTAATTTAATTAAACAAAATTCAGAAATTATACTTTTATAATTTCTTGATTTGTTCTTCAACTTTTCACCTTGTTGGGTTGTAGCAAACTACAATAATCCAATCTTGGATTGTTTCTAACAATATCCATGCAAATATGAGAGGATGAAACCATTACAGAGATGACTTGAATATAACTCAAAGTGCTAGCAATTATGTATGTTTCTTTGAGAGGAAAAAATTAAACTCTTTAATTTTTCTTGTTGTCTCCAAAATATTTTATTCTCCCACAATTTTTTTCTTATTTATTTTCTATCTTTTGGGTCTTTTAGATAAAAAAAAAAATCAGATTCATAGAGCAAAAATTAAGAGAGAAGAAAATGAAAGGTTAGTAGAAACCCAGGGAGTCAAAAGTCAAGCCTACACTTAGGGAGTGATGATACATGCATGATGTGGAATTTTAGTTGTACTTTGTAAAAGAGCTGTCAAGTTGTATTTCTAGTTTTTTATATAAAAAAAGACATTTTGTATATTTGAGCTGGATATAGCCTGTAAATTTTATGAATGTAAATATTGTGTTTTTCATTTTTAGAAATGTGTTTTGATTTCTAAAAATTAAAGTCATCATGGCCATGATGCAAAAATGGTTTATTTTTAATTATAATTTTTTTTATAGTAAAGATGGGTAACATTATCTCATATAATTG
>CATIWF010170828.1:0-12305 GCA_949630135.1 Balakata baccata
CATATATCTACAACTTTCATGTTTTGAGATTCCTCAAATAATGATTTTATCATATAGAAACACAATCAAAACAGAAAGTGATTCAGCTAGGTTCCTCAATGGAACCAGTTCTAGTCCGATGCCCATATCTTTTTACAGACATCAAATCATACAAAAATATTTATATATCCATGAACATAGGACATAAAGCTACAACTTTTATGTTTTGGGTTTCTTTAGATTTGGTCTACAACTTGAAGAAAACGGAGGCCAACCTACTGCCCTTGAAACAGAACCCAGAATTACACTATGTTGCTTATGCTTACATAAACCTAACTTAACTTATGTCTTAACTCAAAAATTAACACACAAGAGAGGATAATTATCTTAAGTATGGCCAGATGATGGATTTTGAGGAAGAAATTGCAAGAAAAATAAAGAAGAGAGGAAGAAATGGCTGCTAAAAGTAGAAGGGCCAAATCTGCCCCTTTAATCCCAAAGTTGCCGACTTCAATTTTTTTTTTTTTTTACTTTTTACTTTTTTTTCTGATATATTATTTTTAAATAATTTAAATAAATAATAATTAATTAAATTAATTAATTATTATTATTATTCTTTTCTCTACATAATTACAAATACTTAGTGCCAAAAATACTATCTAGTCAATTTGTCTACTTTAATTTTAACTATGCTAAATTTTCCTTTATTTCAAAAGTAATCATTTATTAAATTTCATTTTCAATATCTTGTGTCCTTATTTAAATTATAGCTAGACACGTACGACTTGGTCCTATTGGGATAAACCGACCCGTGTCAAGTCTATCTCATGAATACGTCTAGCTAAAATCCCTATGTATGCATGTGTTTCATATGAATGACATATATAAAATGAATATGTCCAAATGTAATGCGTGTCATAATGCATGTGGAAAAGTCGAGGATGTTACACACTAACTAAGGAAGTGGAAGGTGTAGAGGAAGAAATTTCTTGGGATAATTAGTCCAATGCTCAAAAGAAAACAAAAGAGCAATGACAATTCCCCTTACCGCCATTCCTGAAGAAGATAGTCTAAAGTGTTGCATTGTAGAAGCGCTTATGGCATCTAGAAAACCTTAGAGAATTACTATGAAGGAACCAAATAAGTGAAGTCTAAGAGAATGCAATTGCTCATATCCGAATATAAGCTTTTGAAGATGAAATCCTATAAGTCTATTACTGATATGACCAACCGGCTCCTTACTATCATCAATAATTTAAGAAAGGCTGGGAAGCACCTTAAGCTTGAAGATATCAACAACAAAATTTTGAGAAGTCTTCCCAATAAGGAGTATGAGCCAAGAGTTACCGCTATTGAGAAAGCCAATAAAGATTTAGGTAAAATGTCCACTAATGTGCTATTGGCAAGCTTCTTACACATGAGATGGCTTTGGCAAAAGACAAGGAGATAGACTTCAAAAGGAGAAGATGGCTTTAGCTTTCAAAGCTTCAACTTCAAAGTATTATGAAGATGAAAGCTTTTGCCAAAAGGAAAGAAGTGAAGAAGATAGGGATGAAGAGATTGTCGACCTTATGAGAAGATTAAAGCTTAAGGAAAAGAAAAGGTATGGTAATAACTTAATTCAATCCTCTAAGTACTCAAGACACAAAAGGTGTTCCTACATGAAGCAAAGAAGGCATGAGTCCTCAAGTGATGAAAGCTCCTTAAGTGAAGGAGAAATTGCCACCTCTTGCTTCATGGCTCTACAAGAGGACTCCTATGAGGTATGTTCTTCATCTCAATCTTTTGATGATGATGATGATGATGATGATGATGATGATGATGATATTTTGATTGAAGTTATGAACCTTGAAATTGAGAAATTTAAAAAGAAAATTATTTTTCTTAAAAACAAGTATTTGGATTTGAAAAATGATTTTGATGATCTACAAAATATTGTTTTAGAGCTTAAAACATCTAATGAATCTCTTAGGAAATCATTGGATGATCTTTCATCAAAACCTTCAACCTCTTCTTTGCTTAAAGAGAATAATATTTTAAAAAGTGAGGTTGAAGAGGTTAGAAACTCAATTTCAAAATTTCACAAGGGGAAGGAAAATTTGGATACACTTATTGTATCTGAAAGACCTCCTGTAGTGAGACATGGTCAGGCTTCAATGAAGCTTCGACATCATCATCTCCACTTAGCTCAATATTTGTTAAGACTAGCACACCACAAGCCTTATTCATTGAGGTAATTAGTTCTAAAGCCAAAGGTAAGGCACACACCAAAGGCACTACTTAAAAGAAGCGTAGTAAAAGCTCATATGGTCCAAGAGGGAAACCTCAAAAGACCAACCATGCATTTTTGTATAAAAGGCATGCACATAAGGTTACACATTGCACACAACACTGTGCTTACTCACATTCACATTCTTTTCATGTTGTGAAACCTAAACCCCATGCAAAGTGGCAAGAAACATTTAAGTCCAAACAATGCCACTATTGTATGAGATTTGGGCACATAAACAAGCATTGTTTTATACGGAAGGCTTATTAGGAACCTTCTAGAGCTAACCCCATGGACCCAAATTTGAATGGGTATCAAAATTTGGTTGATTCTTTTGTAGACTGCCCATAAGTGGTTTAAGGCACAAGCTCATCAAAATGTCTGTAACACCTTATACTTGTGGATATCACTTATACTTATATCATGTTATCGTATATTGCATAGAATAGGACATGGTTCTGTTTATAATGAGGGATAATTTTTTTTTTGGATCATATAATATTATCACTTTGCAACATTTGACAGCTCAACTAAGCATCACATCCTGATTATAAACCTACTATATCACACATGTTAACAATTCAGACACTATGTTCAATTATATCTGTAACGTTTGCTAATTAGGATTAATTAGAATAAATAAATTATTTCGAGCGAAAAATAAATAATAAGTTGCTTAATTAAAATTATTAATACGTAAAATTCGTTAATGTAGTTAATTTAGTTAAAATAGAATTAAGTGAGTAGATTGTTAAATTGAGTTAATTAGTGAAATAATAATAATAATATTTTTACATAAAAAAATTTAAAAAAAAAGAAAATTTTTTTTTTTGACGGGAAACATAAATAAGGCACAAACTGCCCATTTCATCATTTTCTCTTCTCTTCCTCTTCTCCTCCGTGTTTCTTCTATTTTCTCTCAAAATCCAACTATAAATCAGGCCTTTTGGATCAGTGGTAAGTAAATTAATCTTTCTTAAGTAGATTAAAGATAAATTAAGGGTTAATTGTTGGTGTTGTTAGTAAACCTATTTATTCTTAGAATTCTGTTTCTGTGGCAGAGATTGGGCCTTTATTTCCATGCTCTTAGAGGATGAATTTTAAGAAGTTATAAACATGAACGTTGTAGCTTTATGTCTTATTTATATGTTTTTGAAACAATTTTTAATGTTTTGCTGTGTATAAAGAGATATCCTCATATAAGTGTTACTAGTTTCCAACAGTGTGTCAACAGATTTTAGTCCGGTTTTTATTTATTTTCACCTTGTTAGAGGCATATTCAGTGGAAGCATAAAATATAAAAGTTGTATATTTACATATCCTTTACCTGTATACCACATATTGTGCTGATATTCTTGGTGTAGGTTGAGTTATTGTGAAGAGATTGATGACTGTTCATTTAATCATAACTATTTTCTGTGTATCCGGGTTACACTAGTTTATTTGTCTTTATTTTTGAGGTTTATGTAGTGCCAATTAACCAAAGTGTAAAACATAAAAATTTTAGCTCTATATCTTAGGTCAATTTTTATAAAAACCTTACCTTAATATGTTGAGTATTTTATGAGTGTACCCAAATACCTCTATGAATGCTCTAAATATACATTTCTTAAAATTTGCAAAGGCCTCACAATCTTCTCTAGACACTTTGAAATTCATCCAATTGATATCTCATTGTAACCTTAAGGCCAATGATATTTTCTTTTTGTAGCTTTTGTTCCAATTTTAGAATCTCATGAACCTAACAGAAATATAAAAAAAATTATTTAGTCACTATAATAAAAGAATATCATTCTAAAGTTCAAAAATCCCTACCATTAAGGGCGGGAATGGCATTTCAAACCAAAATATATGATGCTACCTACCGTCATCTAGCAAAATATTCACAGAATATCAAACACTTATTCACATTAAAGATCAATAAATCGTCAAAGATCAAGCATTACTTCCAATTAAAGTTCATTTGTATACAATCGGGATTGAAAATTCTTAAACATATATGATCAAGCAATACTTCGCATTAAAGATATTAAGTTATTTTCATTTTTCTATGCTCGACCATAAATCCACAACTATTTTGACGATTGGGATAAATATCGAGCCTAATAATCGACCTTAACTTCTAAATTGTACCGTCAAAATATGAATAAAATCTATATTAGAATTATATAATATAATATAATCTTTCACTTACATTTCAACAAATATGCATCAAACCCTAAAATACTAAACTCTATCATACTAAGTTCTATTATTGAGGGTTTTCAAGACATACCTTGATCATTTTTGTAATATTGTTTGATAAAGAACTAGCCAAATGTACTTTCTTCATAAGACGGAGTTGGAGTGCGAGAATGTGCTGATACTTTCTTAGAAGGAGCGAGACTATAATAATGTCAAGATGAGTCTTGAGAGTTTGAGGATTGTCAGATTGAAGTACTAAATGCATAATCATTGCCATCATCGTAATTTGATTGTTATTAGAAGTATAGAATGATGGTCGCTCGAAAGTTTGAAAACAAACTTGATGAAATAAAGTGTAATGCAGTAAGTAGGTTTTTCAATTGAAGAGATGTAAACATATGGCTTCATTTTCCAAAGTGAGAGGGAATGTTCTATAATCAAAACGACGACGTCTGTCAATGTTTTATGTAACTTAGGATAGAGACAATAGCTTCATCATTTTTATATTTATTTTTCAATTATAAAAACTTTTTTTTTTTTTTTTAAAGGTTATTCTCCAAATATGCAAACTTTTCCCGTTATTCTTCTGAATTTTCCCCTTCAAAAATATTCAGATTACCGCGCCAATTCCCATTTTGTTCATCTCCCTCAAAATTTGTACCGCTTCTCTTCAAGGCTCAAGCTTCACTCTTTCTATAGGAAAAAAATGGCAGATATCGAACCCCCATCCTTCTCTCTCGGGCTGGATCTCTATGCCGACCCGGAACCCCAAATGCTCACTAGAGTGCAGCAGAGCTGCGTAATCGATCCAGTTCTGGATACGAGCTCGCATACTGTACTGTTCGATGATGATAAGGGAAAAGAAAACTTCGGACGCCGAGTAATTGATTCCGACGAAGCAGTTGTCGGGCTTCAAGCTATCTATTCGAACCCCGGACGCGGGTTAGATTCTCCCCGGATATTCAAGCGGTTGAGACGAGTTTCGGCAACTGAGCAATCGGGATTGAGAAAGAGAGTACAGGAGAAGGTTTTTTGTGATAATGGTGATGATGATATTGAAGATTTCTCCTCACAGGAAGATTTTGTTAGAGGTAATGATCAAACTTTTTCTTAATTTTTGACGGTGCTTAGTATTGTTAAGGATAAATGCAAGGAGGGTTAGTAATTGATTTACAATATGGTGATTTCTGATTTGGGATTTGTTTGTGGAATGTTCACTTTAAGGTACACAAATAAAAATGAAAAAGTTGAGAGGTACAGTTAATGCTTAAAAACCCTAAAAACTTTTGGGGCTTAATCACTCAATCAGAGAAGGGTTGAGGATTTTGTCAAACTTTTCTTTTGTTGTTCTTTTCTTTAAGTAGGAGACATAGGATATAGGTTCTATTGGTAGCGGAAGAATCAATGGAGAGGGTGAAAACCATAACATGAATTTATTTGCCTATACGGCTTATCTGAGTGATCTAATGGGTATTCATAATAGGTGTACAAGCAACCTTTCAAGCAAAATATTGGCTACATACTGCTATCAACTTTGGAAGCTAAATTCACCTAGGCTGTAACTTAACAAATTGAAATTTTACTATTTGCAACGGAATATCATATCTGATTCTGATGTGACTTTTGAGTAGGATAACTGCAATTGAGACGCAAGAGTGACTTATATTCCTCAAATGTTTAACCATTTTCTCTGCATTTTTTTACCTTTTTTAATATATTGGTTTTAATTTTCGGTCTGAAGTTTGCACAACAATTTGGTGAGGAGTTGTCCTATTTTAAATGTCAGCTTAGATGAAAATGCCTGGGCTTTGCTGTTTATAAATTCCTTTGCGCTATCACTAATAGCTGCATAGAATGGATTTTAGCTAATGTTTGATATCTGTTGTTTATCTTTTAAGTGTCTATCTTCTGATTAATAAGTTATTTCATCTGAACATATTATCCAGGGTCTAATTTTGTTCTTTCAGTAACAGATGAACCTTCACTGAGGGAGTACAGTTCTGTATGTAGTAGCTCAAAGGTCCCACTACATGGCTGTGGGTTTCTAACTACTAAATCATCAAGCCAATTAAAGGAAAAGAAAATGAGGACTTCAGATGCTCCATCCTCTTCCTTTTTAGGGACAGGCCACAATGGGTTTATATTTCCAAAGCTAACTGTCAGTCCTCTTCGAAAGTTTCAATTAGTTGATCCTGATACTGAAGAACCTACTGTGAATAAAGATGTCAGCAGAAAGATTCCAGGGACTGATTTATCCCTGAAGGAGCAGCAGCCTTCAGCATGTCAATTGGGAAAAAAGTTTTCAGCAGAGAAGCATCAAAGTGAGGATTTGTGGAAAGATTTCAGTCCAATGAAGAGTTTTCACATCCCAACACCTGCTCTAGATGAAGTCTGTTCAGAATATTTTCAGTCCCTTCGAGATAAGAGTACATATCAAAAACTGGGTAGCCATCTATGTGAAGGACACAGTGTAGGTTATCTGCAGGATGAAAATACCAGCTCAAGCTTCGAGCAGTGCTTGAATTTTGCTGACCCTGTTCTTCCGGCCCATCATTACTTCTACCATGCTGATCCAAGGATTCAGACACTAGTCCGCTGTCGCTTACCTCACTTTTCCCCCTTGAGAATTTTTAAGAACGGGGGAAATGAACCTAGTGAATCAGTTGTTAATTGCATGTAACTTGGTTACATTCTTTCTACAGTTTTTCGTGTGTTTTTTGTGTCAATCATGTTACAGTGTGCACTAATGTCATTTCAGGAGTCAATTCAATGGAGAATCTTCTAAACAGAGGGCAACTGGGAGAAATAATAATGAGAAATGGTCAACAAGAGGAAGAGGCAGATCAAAAAAATCAAATGTCAAAGAAGCAGATTCTTCTGAGGGATGGGTAGACCCTAAAAGCAGTACAATTCCAAAGGATGCTAGGAAAAGACGTGTGCATGCAAATGGTCAGCCTGTTGGCCGATGGTATACATCCCCTGAGGGGAGGAAGGTATGTTGAATTGCTGCAATCTGAAATGAAAATTTTTAATGAACATGAACTTTTGTATTCATTTTTGTTATGATATTTCAACCTGTGCTAAATGTTCTAGTGGTCAGGTTTTCAATAGACGGTCATGAATGGCAAATGTCACAAACATTCGCATCTTAAATTAACAATCAACTTCTAATGTCCTATATTGAATTGACAGCAATAATGCAAGAGAAGGAAATGAAGTTTGTAGAAAAGCCATCAGTGCTAGTTTCGAACTCCAATGGTTCTATACATGCTATTGCTATATGTTAGATTTTCTGGGTTGTTGAGCTCTATAATTTCAATACTAGTAGAACTTAGTACCTGCTGAACCATCATGACTCTGCTTAAATCATTTAGATTTTATTGGATGCTCATTAGTTATTATGCTCATTAGGTTCTTCATGCTAGTTCCATGTTAAGATATTGTCAGTTTGCTTTGGTTTTATTGCTCTGTTTATGGAGTCATTTACAATTCTGAAGCAAATCTTTCCTTCTAATAAGAGTTAGCAATTTTCTTAAACTTCCTTAATTTTGTGTAGGTTTACATATCAAGTGGTGGGCAGGAGTTGTCCGGTCAAATGGCCTACAAATATTACAGAAAGGTTAGTTCAGTAACACAGCTTTTTTTTTTTTTTTGTGTACTGGTCGTTTAGTAGAATGTTTTTGAATTTTATGGAACAGTCAAAATTTAAATAGAACAATAAATAAAAATATTATATCAAACCTGAAACATGCGCTTATTTCTTTTGCTTTATCCATTTCCCTATATGTTTCAACCTCAAACAATGATGTGTCTTCTTTCATGTTGACAGGAAAATGGGGGGTTCAGAAAATCAAAAAGGAAAGCTAACGTCAGGCGGAAGAAAGGCTAAAGACGGACTTCTGCATATTCCATGCTTAGGCCTTCTTTTCTTATGATTTTTTATTTTTTATTTTAATTTTTTTAGCATATCTTTTTCTTTGGCGTTCTCTTTGTTTTAAACGTTGTAGTTTTCAAAGTTTCACCAAGTTCAATGTTTACCTTTTTCATTTAATTTAGTTGCTGTTTGTGCAAAAACAGTCATCCCTTTTGAATTTGGTAAAAATCATAACTTCTGAACAGTATATATATATATATATATATATCCAAAATTGAGAATTGAGATTGTAATAGATGATTAATCCATTAGTTGATTCACTGTCCGCATATTCTAATTAAGTACCCATTTGATAGAGCGGTAGTAGTAGCGTTTGATGTCTAACAATCGAAGTTTGAAAAGGTGTTTGGTTAGTCTTTTTAAGTCTAGCTTTTTATAAAATTCAAAAGCTAGCATGTTTGCTAATATATTTTGTAGCTTAAAAAAAATGATTTCGCCGAGTCAATATATTTTCTATTCTTCGTCTAAAAATAATTTTTTAATATTTTTCATAAAAATTATTCAATTTATTTATTTATTTCAATAAAATCACTTCAAATAACTTTCACATTGAAAAATTGATGTGTTCATTGACATGGCACTTTAATATTGACTTGTAATGGCACGTTAGCAACAATTTGCCGCATCATTATCAGGAGATATGTTTACAACTTCAAAAAAAAAAATGTCATGTTTTGTAAAAAGGTGATAAACTTAGATGTATTATAATTTAATTTCATCAACGGATACTAAATTTTACTTTATTGATTGTAAAATCATTTAACTTTATTTTTAAATAAATAACTAAATTTTATTTTTTGCCAAATATGATAAACGGGCAAATTAAAATTGACAATTGATGTGACACTTGATTTGTCCCATGAACCTTAGCATTTTGATTCTTCTTTACCTAGGCAACCAAGTTGTAGGGAATATTTCAAAAATATTTTAAAACTTTTAATAAAAAATTATTTTATCAAATAAACTGCAGTAGAAAAATCTCTTAATTAAGACTATTTTATATTCAAAATGATTAATTTACATAAATCATACTTTTTGATATTAGAAGTCAATACTTACATAAAATCTTTCCAATATTTCTATTCGCACATATCTTTTATACTATTGTTAAATTTGATTGCATTAGACTAGTGAACACTTTATGCATTATAAAATTAAGCAATTAATAATTGTACAACCAAAATCAAAACTAATAAAAAAAATTATATTATTTGCATTATTTAGCTCATTGATCTTGTAGTGGTGTGAATTTTTTTCTTGCTTCAAGAAAACCAAAAGAAAAAATATTGTTAGTTTTCTTATCTATCTCGGCAACAGGAATGCCATATACTCTTATTCTTTTATTTTGTTTGCTTTTGCTAAAATTAGATAATATCATATATTATTCAATTTTTATTAGATATATAATTAATTTATTTTAAATTTAAATCTAATTAAATTATAATTTCTAAAATTTAAAATAATTATCGAATGAAAATATTCTCCACATAAAATTCAAAAATTTTTTAACATTGTTCATTTATGGATCCAATGCCTAGCTGATAATTAGCAAGAGAAAAAAATCCAAAATGATAGCTTTCAAAAAATAATTCCAAAAATAGTACTGACTATTTCTTTCTTTTTCTTCTTCTTTCTATATCATCAAATTGACCATCTGTTTTCCATTTTTATAAATTAATTTCTCGACTCTTCGACTCTGCCACACAACACATTCTCTCCCTTTGTTTCTTTTTTCTCTATCTGTTTTGAGAAAATCGAATTTCAGATTTTAGTTTATCCCATTTTGATTATCGATGGAGAATGTAAAGGAGAAGAAGGATGCAACTATTAATTTTGATTTAAGAAAATCAAACCTATAATTTCAGTTTTGTCCCATTTTTGTTATTGATAGAGAATACAAAGGAGAAATGTTGTTTCAATTAAAATTCTAATAAAATTCAATTTAAATAAATATTTCTATTAACATTCATTTGGTTCTTTCTTTTTGAGTTTATTTTATGAGATTTGTTTATTTATTTATTTGTATTTGTTTATTTAGTGTATTATTTTTATTGATGATTGAATATAGGAAACATAATTAGATTCAAAGAGGTTGGTTTTTGCTATTGAGAAAGTAAAAATTTGTCTTAATTTAGGAGATATAGAAATCAGGCGGATTTGCATTTCCCATTGTTCATTTAGTGTATTATTTTCAACGCACGAGATTGGAGAATTATAAGAGAAAAATTCATCTATGCACATGGCTTGAGGTGGATTTAAGAAGCTCGAGAATATCTACAAAATATTAATTATTAATGCGGATCCCAACTATTATTTATAATTTTATTGAGTGAAAAATAGTGCTTAATATGAAAATAAAAAAGATGGAGCTATCATATTATTTGTGGAGTTTTGATATTTTAAGGAGTCAGTTGTGTCAATTTCCCAATTAACAAAGCATTTAGTAGTTAAAGCCAAAAAGCCCATTAACAAAATTTTCAATTAATAAAACATTGCCCGACAAGCCAATCCAATTAATTAATACCAATTCATTAATCATAAAATTTTATGTTAATAGTTCGAACATATTTTTTTAGAGCAGATTTGGGATTGCCCAACAACCCAAATTCTAAAAAAACTCTAGTTCTTACCATATTAATGAAAGACGTTAATCTTAATGTACTTTTATGAGGGATTTTATTTTAATTAGTCTTATCATACTTGGCATGCATAATATATCCATACATCATAATCTAGATATATAAGATAATTACTATAACTAATGATCATGCTTATGGACATATCTAACATCAATTCTTCGAGCCATGAAAGAATTGATTAGGTCAAACCTAAGTAGATGTATGAGATTACAACTTTGAATAGAAAACAATTTTCTATTCTAAATCTTCTTATATTTGGCTCCAACTCCATGGCATTTTGCTTCTTTGCACTTTAATTATATCATATTCCTATATAATCAAATTATTACTTAAATTCTTCAAAAGAAAGCCTCAAGTTACATTTAAAGGAAGTAAGATAAAAAGAGAAATACAAGAGAGTTAAGAGAATGTAGCAACTTGTAGACTTTATTTACTAAAAACAATAAATTCATGCATGATTAATCCCATTGTTCTAGTCCATAATCAAGTCATTCTGTCTGTTGCCCAAACAATTACCAAGAAGGGGAGGGGGGATGAATTGATGGAAAAATAAAATTTTTGCACACACGAGAATGCTAAAAGGATAAAATAGATAGAGACACGAGTTTTATAGAGGTTTGGATGTTAACTAACCCTAATCATCTTCCAAATCTCAATTGGGTATTCACTAATTTAATCACTTAGATTACAAATGGAGTTTTTGCTTGCTCACTCCCAACTAGGTATTTTACCAAGGCTAACACTCAACCCAAATTTTCCTTGTATTTTAATGGCTCACGCAACAATCAATTCCTTCTAATTTGGCTCACGCTATCTAATTACAAGATAAACCAAATGTTTGAAGGCTAACACTTGAACCCTTACACAAACAATTAATGAAGAAAGATTAAGAAAATAAATTGCAAGAGTTTTGACACTTAGAAAAGTAGTTAGATGAATTAAATGGCTTTTTGGTAGGGTATTAATATTGATTACCCACTAATTAGCCATTACAAATTAGTGCCATAACTCTTTCTAATGTTCTCTTACAAGTGCATCAAATGTTGTTTGTAGAGAGGGGTTTTTGGTCGGAAAATGACTTATTTTGACACGTGGCATCTTTTGGTTGTTTAATCCTCCAATGGCTAGTTCCTATACAATTTTCCCGATTGGGACTCCTAGTGTTGAAGGGTTTTGATCATGTATCACATACATATAACGCAGCGGAAAATAAAAATTTTCAAAACCCGAATCAAAGGATTTTCATGTGCCAATTAAAACTAATTTAATCAAAGAAAATTCAGAATTTATACCTTTATAA
>CATIWF010170853.1:0-14575 GCA_949630135.1 Balakata baccata
TCCTTCATGCTATGTTTCATATCATGGACTTTCATTAATCAGTTTTAGATCTATATCAATTCATATGCAAATGAATACTAATATAATGAAAGAATGCCTTTATGAATGTGTACACTAAGTGCTTAAGGCGATTGCCTTTTGGGCACATCTCTAACAAACCGTTCCTAAAATCTTTCTTTTCGGGTCCAAAATGTTGATATAATTTGAGATTATGAATTGTTTGGAATGTCTTAAACTGTAAGAGATGGTTTATTCATAAATGTTTCTCTGAGAGGCCTTTGAAGGTGATTTAAATTGGTTTAGAAAGCTAGCATCTAGGATTCATCTTTCATGAAGTTTGTAATGTGAAAATCTGTATATGTACAGGTGTAAAGGTAGAACCAAAACATTGTATGGAATCTACCTATGGTGATAGTGTAGTTTATAAGTGAACTGTCCCTACTAAGTTAACTGTAACATTTGATATAGAAGTTGGATTTAAGTGATACAAAATTGTGTGAAAAGCTTACATATAGAGGTATAACTTTTATGGAGACTATAGAGTGAAACAATGTTAGGAAATAGGTCTAAAAGTTAAACCAAAATCAGATTTTTGAAATTGCTTACTGCATCTTTTGATTGAACAATCTCCAATAATTTGCTTGTAACTTTATCTATAGAACTCTTATTTGAGTGAAACAAGAACCTACTGAAAGCTTAAACATAGCACTATAACTTTCCTGAAGCATGATAAATTTAATGTTGCTAAACACTAGCTCAAAAAAGGACCACAAATAGAACAATTGCAGAAGTAGCAATGAAAATATAAGGTTTTATGATTATATTGCTTAATTATGGTTTTAGATATTAATACATGGTCATGATCATTATAAGAAGTGAATAATAGGGTGGGGACAACCACTAAAAGATTAAGCAAACTTCAAGCCTTATTGTATTGTTTAGTTGCTCCATATAGGTATGTATATAACCACATTTGGGTTTAATTGAATATTTGATGTTGATGATTGCATGAGTTAATTATTATGAACCTGCAAGTACCGTGACATGTAAATGATGAACCCGTATGTTTTAATCGATGAACCTAGAAGTTAAGGATGATGAATATGCTATGTATGGAATGTATTATAGGTGATTGTGAATGTTGTAGGCCGGTTCTACCTAGGTGAAACATAAGGTGCTTGTGAGGTGATTTTTATAAGTTTCAAATTATGTATATTGAGTTATGCCATGAAATGAGAATTTAATATTAAATGTTGAATTCATGTGCTTGTGGCGTGAAAATGATTTGCATAGACTTACTTTTGGTTAACAATGAAAAAGAAGACAAATGCCCAAATTACTCTAACTAGGACTAGAGTTAGGATAGATGGCATGCCATTGATGGAACCTTGGTACTAATACAGGCCTAGAGTAAGCCATCATGGGAATGAGACCCATGTATCAAGGGGTTATGCCTGGAGCAGTACCCTTGGATAATTGAGTTTATCTTTATCAGAAAAAGATCCTAAAAGGCTCAGAGTAGTTGTAGTGTCCCATGTACATTTTAGTCCGGTTGAGAGTATAAGGGTACTAATCTTGGCATTTGAGAATATGTAAGTGTTGAGCTGAATTATGGTTGTGTATAATAAATGAATCATGGTAAGTGATATGATGTATATATTGTTGTGATGAAATGAAAGATTATATGAGACATTTCACTTTGTCATGCATACATATTAAAACGTGTACAATGTTCATGCATACATGTCAATTAAATCTATATGTTGTTATGTGCCACTGATCATATTGTGCTTAGTGTGTTAATGTTTCACACGCAGGGGTTGATAGTAAGTTGCTAACAATAGAAGAAGCCCACAGAGAGAGAAAGTGAAGGACAAGTCGTTGGGGTGGGTAATACAACTTTATTTTGTTTTATTTTCGTTTAGGTTGGGTATTAGCTGTGTCTATCCTTAAATTCATGTAAAGGTTATATTTTTTATGAATTTTGTAAACATTTTGGGCATGTGTGGGCCCTAACTTTTATATTATGAAACTTAATGTTGACACACTTTTTATAAACTTTTTTTTTTCTTTATGTTTCCTTTAAGTCATCATGGCCATGGTGCAAAGTTGTTTTATAATAATTAGTTTAAAATTCTCATGCATTATAATATTTCTCTATGTAATTGGGAAGGGTCTCCTAATTATATAGTAGGGTATTATATTAAATCTTGGTTATATGAAGGGGGTGTTACACTAAAAATCTCATCCCAACACGACACAGGTCATGCATAGTGTCTTCAGCCACATAGCCTGCACGGGTCTTGCACCATGACTTGGCCACCATATCTTGCAAGGGACGTGCACAACCTTGTATCATCCATCTCATATCATTTTCATGTAATGACTTTTTTAACACCCCAAACGATCGTGATAACTTTTAGGCCTATTTTGTGGGAGTGACAACTCTCTCCCCCTTAAAAAAAATTTATCCTCAAATTTATACTTGACATAATATTAATGAATAGCGGGGAATACTAAATTCTCATCATTGTCCTAATTTTCTACATTTCTTAAGCTATACATAATTACTTCATGAGTATTTAACTAGTAGGTCCCACTTGGACACGAGTTCCTTGCTTTTCATTGTTTTGTCTCATACATGAAATCTATTCTCACTTCCTTGCCTTTGGCTAGTATATTGTGAGAAGGATCCAACCTATATTGTCTCAACTTGGAGACATGGATAACACCGTGTAATTTGCTCAACTCTACTAGTAGAGTGAGCCTAAATATCAATGGTTCTATGAACCTCAGATCAACTCACTCTTCTTTCTGTTTGAGGCTTTGTTAAGCCTTTCTTATGTATAACTTTTATATATCTTGATACATATTGATGTTCAAGTTCTAAACCTTTCCTATTAACCTTTCTTTTTCTTAGTTCTTAGTTAGAGTGTTGAGAGATATTCAATCTTTACCTCTAGTCATAGAGGCATGATAATCATGATATGTCTCAAAAACTTGGTTAATAAGGTTGATCCATAGACAACCACATAATTCTATTTTCCCCACTTGGTGGCTTTCACGCATATACATTCATCTTATATTTCGTTTGTACTTAGGGATCCACTTTTGTAATTATGGACCCTGTGACATATGACTTGTTACTTTTCTTTCTATATCTTATCATGGCTTCAACCTTGTTGATCGCTTTTCCAACTCCATTCTATCTTATAGTCCCTTGAATATGGGTTATATTCATCTCATGTCTTTCTATGAATCTTTTATATTAAACTCTACTCTAGAGGTTAACACATGCCATATTGGCAATACCATCCACTTCTAATTTCTTTGGAGACTCTAGGTCTCTCCTCATAAGAACTAGTCTAATGGAACTATTAACTTACCATCTTACATCAAGTATCTTTTATCTCTCGATATGTTACTCATTAATCATTTGGAAGTCACTTCCCTTTGAAGTATCCCAAAAAGGTAAATTTTTTTTATTCTTATTCATGACCACATTATACCTTATGTAAAGATCTCAAATTCTTAACTTATCTTTGACTAGATTTCATAAACTAGTTATGGTTTTATCATTGGCTATCGCTTTGTTATCATTCTGAAATAACTGATTCCCATTCATTAAAGGTTTGAATCATTCCCCCTCATTCTGAAATAACTGATCCTATTTTTAATTACCATGATACCCCTCAAAATCCGCATAATTTCTAGGCCATAAATGATGGGCGTTACAAATAATATTCATAACCGAAAAAAGGACAATGAATTGGGCATTCATTGAGCCTCTAGATTATAACATAGTTTGTTTTGAGGAAAAATTTCCTTCTCCATGATATAGTGATATTTAGATAAATCAATGGGTTCTTAAAGAGTTAAGAGTACTGAATAGTAACGTCTGCTAATAACTGCACAAGTAGTGCTCAATGTCAACATTTATTATCTTGGTCATGCTATATGAGTCTTTTATGACTCAAAGTCCTTTGACTTGATGTGTCAATATTGTCTTTTCATAGGTAGCGGTGGAGGTGCTCTTGCCTTGTACTGGGCTATCTACGCTTAGTAATTCGGCTTGTAGTCACCACAATTAGTTATGTAGTGAGACATGAGATTACCAATAGTATGACTCATTACCCTGTAGCACTAGGACAAGATCCTAATAGACATAATATTTTGGTTTTGATAAAATATATTTCTCGTCATGATAAATATGACTTATCAATGTATGATCAATATTATTAGTTAGATTAATAATGATAAGTCTTATTTTAATCAGACTGCAAATTACCACTTATTAGTTTATTGACGAATAAGGTTTTGATGCACAGTCACCTTAATCAATATTGGGATCATAACGAGATACGTTAATATTATGATCTACATATCAAATTAATATTCGAGATTTTAATGGTAACTAAAAGAAAAATTCTGGAAGTATACTTAATGTATATGGGTACACGAGAAATTCAGAAATTGTATCCAAAATAATATTAAGAAGTTAATATTATATTTCCATTTTGATAAAATTCTTGACATTATGAGTCACATCCAAATTAAATAATTTGGTTGGCGAAAATTTAAGATGTGATGATTAATTTAATTGAGAATTAAATTAAACATGATCACTTATTTGAGTTAAAATTAATATTGATTAATTCTAATTTTTCTCCTATATAATTTTAATTAAAGTGTTAATTAAAATTATCATAACTTAATTATAGTAGTAAATTAAAGTAATTACCATGGTTAATAGAAGAGAATATTGATTTTTTGATTAATGTTGGTGGATAAGAATACTAACATAAAGCTATAATTAATGTGCATTTATTAAAATGCATTATTATGTTTATCTTTATGTCTATAATTCAAAGTTGCAATTAATGTTCCATTAATGCAATATTGTCATTTGCTAAGCCATTATTGAATAATAAAACAAAGGAAAAGTATAGATTAGTGGCCTATGCATTTCACAATTTTTAAATAAAGGTCTGTGCAATTTTTTTAAGCAACTAAAGGTTTGAACTTTACACTGTTGCCAAAAAACGGTAATTTGCACATAACGCCATTACTACTATCTATGTGGCACTAACATGGTAAACATCTTCTTTTTCACTTCAAACCATATTTCTCTCCTTTTAAATCATTTTCCCCCTTCTTTATAACACTTGATCCCTAATTTCTCTCCTTCTAGTTTCCCAATCAATAATCGAAATCCCTAATCATAACAAAAAGCATTTTCCTCACTTTGATTTCATTCTTTGCTGATGATTTGAAGATGAATAAGCATTGGGTTATTGTCTGAATCGCAAGTTTGTTGGATAAAGGCTGAAAAATTTTGAATTTGAGAACTGAGGTAAGTTTTATAAAATTATTTTAGGGATTTTTTCTAGTTTCCTTTTTCTCTATGAAGGCTGAATAATTTCTTATTTCTATCATAGTTATGGTTGGTTTTTATGGATTGCATGTTGAATGTGGGTTATAGGTAAGGGTTTTAGGGCTATCATTATGAATGTGGGTTATGGGTAAGTGTTTTAGGCATTGCATGTTGAATGTGGGTTATGGTTAAGTGTTTTAGGCATTGCATGTTGAATATGGTTAAGTGTTTTAGGGTTGTCATTATGAATGCTCAATGTGGGTAAGTGTTTTAGGCATTGCATGTTGAATGTGGATTATGGGTTAGGGTTTTGAATTGGTTTTGAATTTGAATTCAATGTTGATTGGTTTTGAATTTGAATTCATTGTTGATTGGCTTTGAATTTAAATTCAGTGTTGATTGGAAGATCAATAAAGAATGTAGTGTTTACTGTGAATCTTCTAACCAAAATGTTGAATGTTTTGTCTTGTACAGATGGCTAATTTTGTGAATATCTTAGTACCTCATGGTGGTAAATGGAATACCAAAAATGAATAACATTGGATATATGAAGGAGGCACAAAGATGTATTATTCTAGGCTGGATGTAGATTATATATCATTTCATGACCTGCTTAGGTATGATAAGGATTTAGGATATGCTCAAGGGGTAAGAATGTGGTTTAGAATTGCTGGCATGAAGGGTACAATTGGGCTAGAAGAAATTGAAAATGATTGAAATGTGATGAATATGCTTGGCTACAACAAAGGTGAAGAATGTATAAAAGTGTATTTTCTTGTCATGGAGGCACCTTTGAATGTTGATTTTGGGCTTGGTCTTGAGGAATTTAGAGGAAATGAGGCTGAAGAAGTAGCAAGTAATAGTGTTGTTCATAGTATTGATCAATGTATTGTTTAGTAAATGAAGGCAAGTGTTAACATGATTAATTTGATAGGGTGGAATGACATGGATGAAGAAGTAGTGAATGAGGAGGAAAAAGTAGCAATTAATAGGGACCAAGAAGTATCAGATGAGAATGAAGAGGGAAGAAGCAATAGGGAGGAAGAAGTACCACATGAGCCTGAAGAAGTAGCAATTAATAAGGATCAAGAAGTACCACATGAGCCTGAAGAAGCACCATATGAGATTGAAAAGGGAACAAATATTATGGGGAAAGAAGTACCACATGAGTCTGAAGAAGTAGCAAATATTGGGAAAGATGTTCATGGTAAATTTAGGCCGAATAGATATATTGGAACTTACAATGTTCAAGCAGGATTGGACGATGAGCAACAATCAGAAAGTGACTCAATAGATTCAGATTATAGTTAGGTAGTGACAGTGATGAGGAGTCAAGTGAATATAGTAGTGAAGAACCAAGTGAACTATATAGTGATTATGAAAGGAGTGATGATGGTATATGTGATAAAGTAGGTGATGACGCTGATGAGGGAACGAGTAGGCAGTAAAATATGGAATCTGAACCGGCTAATCCAATGTTCACATAAGACCTGCATGAAGATGATTTAAAAGAATTCAATGAGGATGTTGCTAATACTGATGATTTGAATTCACTAAGGGGTTCGGATGATGAGGATGAAGTATTTCCAAAATTTAATGAGGTCAATGGACCATATAACCCAAATCTGGTGAGAGGAATGAAATTCAATACAATTAAGGTGTTTAGGAATGCTTTGAAATAATGACAATTCGTAGAGGGTATCACTATGTTTTTACTAACAATAGCAACAAGAAGATAACTGTTGTATGCAAGAAAAAATGTGGATTTAGAATACAAGCTTCCAAGTTTAGAAGAACTTGAACTTTTCAAATAAAGAGTTTTAGACCATAATATGTTTGCCTAAAGGAGTGGGATAATAATCTTATCTCAGTTGATTATTTGGTCCAGAAATACCTAGCAGACTTTAGAGAAAATCCCTCATGGGATGTGAAGGCAATGATGAAGAAATTTGAAAGAAAGCTTGGTGTACATGTGTTAATTGCTAAGTGTTATAGGGCTAAAAAGATGACTAAAAAGATGCTAAAAGGAGATGTAAAGGACCAATACAAGAGATTATATGATTATACAAAAACTATAAGGTGCAGGATGTTAAGGAGGTGCTCTAAAGGCAATCACCTTAGCACTTATTGTACAAACTTATTTTTAAAGGCATTTTTATTAATTTCATGTTCATTTGATATGTGAATTGATGGTGATCTTAAATCAATTAATGAAGCCCTTGATACATAACATAGCATGAAGAAAATCATGATGAGATCATGATAAAGAGATTCCTATCATGTGTAATTATATTGGTATCTAAATTATCCCTAGTCATAGGATTAATGAGATGAGACATTATTAATCTGAATAGACTAGCATATACTATACTCCTTGGTTGGATCATGCAGTAGATCTCATAAGATGTGAGCATGAGATGTTCAGAGTTAACATGTGGATGCTTGCTAGGAGTAGTCAAGTACATCCAATGACATGTTATGAGACAATCATATGGATTATCTATTCAAATGTCAATGATTGTCCCATCATAGCAATGATGCAAGTATCCTTAGACTTGAGGTACTTAAGGATATCTTAAATATTGATTTTGTGCTTTGATTCCATTCCTTATTGCCTCACACAAGCCGCTCATAGGGTATTGATTGAGTACAGCTTGAGATATTTGAAGGTAATTCGGTAGCTAATTGAGGATTCACTGCTCCTAATAGAGGGAGTGTATACCCATAGCCTCTTATCAGGATCATTACTCGGGAATCTCTAATCATAGTAGAAATATCATGAAGATGATCTTTAATGACATGTCAAATTGAGTAATAAGTCCTAGTTACTTGGGCTAGGTGTGACATAGTCAACCTAGCGAGAGCTAACACATAGTCTATGTTCTAAACCGAGTGGGGTATTTATGGCGAAAGGATAAATTGCACGAATATTGTCTATGGAAAGGTTCATAGTCAAACCACTAACTTTTTGGTCAATTGGGGGTCATGATATATTGCTAGATACTGCTCATGACTTACTCAAATTAATTCTTAATTTGAGTGCCAACATAATTGGGAACCTAATAGGTCACACACTTTGAAGGTGTGAAAGAAGAATAAAATGGTTTTGGATGGGATCCAAAATAAAAAAAAAAATTATCTGGGATTGGACTGTGATGGGAATGTTGGAAAAATTTCAAAAAAATTGCTCTAAAGGGGTCATGGGCCCTCGCAGGCCTTGGCAACACATTAGAGCGCTGGGCATGGCCAGCGCTGCAGATTGCCCTTAATTAGGCAATTTTGCGCCAATTTGGCAAATTGGCTCATTTCTCACATAGAACAATTATTTTTGCTAGCTCAAAATAATTGTTCAAGGCTATTTTCCTAAGTTGTTTTCTTCTATCACCTTTGTGTGGATCACCATTAGCTTGAATTGTTATGGTTTGCGACAACTCGACAAGAAGGAGTGAAAATAAGCCAAGAAATTAAAAGTAAAATCTTCAAACCCTTTTTTTCAGTTAATTAATTTTGATGAAGCAAATTGTATCCTTTGGTTTGAGTTTTTCATTTTATTTTTCCAATGCGTTATATGTATGAGATACATGTCAAAAACCTAATATTCGTATCAAAGCCCCCTTGTGTTCATCAAAGTTAATTTTGATTGAAGATGCAATACGATTGCATGGTTTTGACAATTTTGATTCCATTGGTTTGAAAAATTGGTTTTAACTTGTAAATTTAGATTTAATTGTTTTTTTTTCACTATAATATGATCATGAGATGATTAATAATGATTGTAATGATTGAAAAATGGTTTGAATAAAATTCAAATAATTAATTTCAGATTTATTGCAAAATTGCATAAAACTAGGTTTTATTGATCTAGTGTTATTTGTTTGATGGGGCTGATGATAATATATTTTTTAATTTGACTATTAAAATATTATTTTGACATGTTGGAAATGTGTTTAAGTCTCTGGAAGTGCCAAGAAATTAATTAAAAATATTAGCACACTCGGCGGGGCTGTTTAGTTTGAATTTTTTTGTATGTAATTAATATAGGTCTAGCACCTTCAAAATAATTTTATGTGATAATTATGAAGTTATTTTGATGTTAGATGCATGCCAAAATTATTTTGCTCAAATTTTAATTTCCAAATAAATTCTAGTTGTAATATGTGTCAGTTTGAGCGCTTTTTTTTTTGTGTCGGTTCGCTAATCTTAATATTTTGGCTTGTGCTAAAAATTATTTTGATTATTTTGAGCTGGCCTAAAGATGCTTGGACTAATAATATGAGGTTCTGGAATTTTTTGGGAATTTTCAGAATTGATTTTGAATCAATTGAAGTAGAGCAATTGCAATTTTAATGTGACTAGATAATAATGTGCATGTTAAAAATTAAATTGTTTAATTTTAACATCATTATAATTTATTTTGAAGGTGGATTAATTTTGAATTAATTCTGGAAATATGAAATTTAATTTAATGTGATTAAATATTAAATTTCATATTTAAATTGCATACAAAATAGAATTGGCTAAATCGACAAAAGTAGGCAATTTCAGTTTAAGTGTTGAAACAGATTTCTAATTGGAATCAAAATATCATTATCTAATTTGCCTTCATTTTATGCATTAGAGAATGCATGCTAGGAGTGTGTGCATTGCATAATGGATGATTATGGACCTAAGCCCAATGTAAATGAGCATGCATGGTTAATTTTATTTTTATGGTAAATAGGGCCTGCATGTCCCTGCCTTTTCTTATTTCTCGTGTATTTCTTTTCTCATCTCACTCCCCTCAAATATAACTTGAAGTTTTCTTTTTTAAAAATATATAATTAGATTACATAGGATTAGGAAAGATTAGAGATACAAATGAGCAAGAAGCAAGGAGGAGGTGCCATAAAGATAAAGAATTAGAAATATTAATTTTGAATTTCTATTTTGGGTTGTAACTGTAACGCCCTCGACATTCCTACTTGCATTATTATACACATTTTATTTGGACATATTCATTTTATATATATCATTCACATAAGGCATATGCATACATATGAATTTTGGCGTGAACGTACTTATGGGGTAGACTTGCCACGGGTTGGTTTATCACAAATAGGAATAAGTCGCATGTGTCTAGTTATTATGTAAACAAGGACACAAGATATTGAAAATGAAATTAAATAAAATGATCAATTTGAAATAAATGAATATTATATGCATTTCATTTGGACATATTCATTTTATATACATCATTCACATAAGGCACATGCATATATATGAATTTTGGCGTGAAAGTGCTTATGAGGTAGACTTGCCACAGGTCGGTTTATTGCAATAAGAATAAGTCGCATGTGTCTAGTTATAATTTAAAAAAGGACACAAGATATTGAAAATAAAATTAAATAAAATGATCAATTTGAAATAAATGAAATTTGATATAGTTAAATTAGTTTAAATTAGACTATTTTATTAAATAGTAATTTTGGTATTGACTAGGTACATGTTGTAAATATGTAGAGAAAATAATAATAATAATAATAATAATAATAATAATAATAATAATAATAATAATAAAAAACAAATAAATAAATTAGTTAAATTAATAAAATGACAGAAAAAAAAAAAAAAAAGGAAGAAAGGACAAAGAAAGTTAGTCAGTTTTTGACTTATTAATTGCTGCCTATTTTGTTTTTGTACACATTCTGAACAGCCTTTTTTCTCCATTACATTTCTTTTTCTTCCCCCAAAAGAGCCTTCTTTTCTCCATTGTTTCACTGTTTTGCAGCAAATTCAGCCCTTGCAAGTTTGTTCTTGGTAAGTAATCATCTCTTCTTGTTTAAGTGTCCATTATGACTGATTAGGGTCTGTCACTAGCAGTGTTTTGGCACTCAATTTTAATGCCTAGGGAGACTGATTCTAGAAAGTTGTCAAACATAACACTTATAGCTTTATGTATTTATGGATATATAAATATATCTGCAAGATTTGGTGTTTATGAAAAGATATTGGATTATGATTGAGACTGGTTCGTTTGTGGAACCCTAGCTAAATCACCTGCTGTTTTGATTCTTTTTCTATATGATAGAATTCGTAAATGAGGAAACTCAAAACATTGAAGTTGTTAACCTCTATGTTAGGTAGCTGTATACTAAATTTCATGACTAGATTCTGGGTGGATGTTGAGATATAAAGGGAATCATGTCTATTTCATAGTTGAGCTGCCTGCATAGTTCTATGTTTAGGTCTAATAATTTATTTGCCCATTTTGATTTATCTGTAGACAAATTCTGTTAGTTATTAAAACACCAAAGTTATAGATATATGGCTTAGCTAAATTTTGGTATAAATATCACCTTAATATATCATGTATTATATGAGATATGTCCTTCAAAATTCATACTGGTCCAAATGCCAATCTTATTTTTGACCAGTCACATATACCCTACCATATGAGGACTTTAGAAGCTGAATGGATGAAAGTTGTTCATATAAAAAAGTTCCATTTTAACATATATAAGTGCATACAAATTTTCATAAAAATCTAACTTCCATGTTGTGAGATATGAAGAAGCAAAATTTGGTGTCCCAAAATTGCCTAAGGGCATAAACAAGGTAGAAAACAGAACATGGATAGAAATTGTACCAAATATTACAAAATGCTGTAATTGCACTAAAATTTAGATATGTTATCCCTACATGTTGGTTTTAATTAGAAATAATAATCATATAAATTGGATTAGTATAGAAAAAATTATAAGCTGATGAACACATAAAGGTTATAATGCCATAACACCAAACCCTAGTTAGTGGTTCATATTATGCGTATTTCAATTTGTTTAAGTTTCACTAAGTTTATTTAGCTATCAATTGACCAGGTATATATTCAATTAGGCTCACAACATATTGGAGACCCCAAATAAAGTGAGAGATAATAAGTTAGAGGTTCAATATCAAAAGAAAATGTGAGTTTAATTATCAAATGATTTTTCTGGTAAGTGTGTTTGTTGTGTACTACGTGCAATATGACTGACTTGCTTTTATGTGAATTATATGAATGATATGCTATGGCTAATGAGACTGCATTAACTGTAAAGTATGCATTTGTGTTACATGTATCTGTTTTCTTTGTACAAGGAAAATGTTGACTGAAATGTATAATGGTTGATGTAAAAGCAATAATTATTGCAAATGCATATGCATATGGACTTAAAAGGCATTGTGACTGGCTAAATGATATTGTAAAGCAAAAGAAGAGGCCTATGGGCCAAACTAATGTTTAAAAGCAAAAGAAAAGGCCTATGGTCTAACAAATGTTCAAATGTTACAAATGATCAAGCTAGCTAGCAAATGCAAATGTTCACATGGAATCCCAGGGCAGTGTTTGTTTATCCTAATCACAATTATAAGAAAATGACAAAGCATAAGCAAATGAAATGTTTATATGATTTGATATTATTTATATTCATATGATATTGATAAATAGAATGACATGTAAAATGTGTACGAATATCGATTATTGTATGTAATTATGACTGGTTTTGTATTTTAGAAAGCTTTTGATGATTATTCTCACTAAGTCGCAACTCACCAAATTGCATCATTTTCAAGTAGAAAAGAGTACTTAATTCATTTTGGAGGAGCATACCACATAGGATATATGGATCACAGGTCACCGGCTGAGCCTTACCAATCTCTCTTCTTGTATTTCACATATGTATAGGGACATTGTTGGGTATTTGAGGATAAATCATATTAAAAAATGGAGCAGAAATAAAAATTTTCAAAACCCGAATTAAAGGATTCTACTTGTGCCATTAAAACTAATTAAATCAAAATCATAGTTAGAAATTATACCTTTAATTTCTTGAACCAATTCTTCAAACTTTCTTCTTGTTGGGTTATAGCAAACCACAACAAATCTAATCATGGATTGTCTTTAATGATAATCCACACAGAAATTGAAGAAAGAAACCACAAGGGTAATGGATTGAACAAACACAATGTGCTAGCATTGTGTATGTTCTTTGAGAGAAATTCTAAGAAAATTAACTATTAATTTTCTATAGTGGCTCATAAGTTTTTCTAGTGAAAAATACTATTTATAGGTGTTTCTAAACACCCTAGGGTTGAAAAATTACCAAAATAGGTTTAGGGGCCAATTTGGCATTTTTGGCCAAATTGACCAAATTTAGGCCAAATCTGCCAGCACCTGCGCGCTGGGCTTGTCCAGCATGCAGGTACAGGCCCGCGACACCTCCGAGCAATTTTTTTATGATTCTCTCATTTTTTGGATTTCATCCAAGACTATTTTACTCATTCTTCACACTTCCAATGCGTGTGACCCATTAGGTTTCTGGTTATGTTGACCTCCTGAATTAACAATTAATTCAAGCAAGTCATGAGCAGTATCTAGCAACACATCATGACCCCCAATTGACTGGAAAGTCAGTAGTTTGACTACAAACCTTTCCATAGACAACAATATATGCAATTCGTCCTTTCACCATCCTATAACCCATTCGGTTCAGAGCATGGACTATGTGTCAGCTCCTACTAGATTGACTACGTCACATCTAGCCCAAGTGATATTAGATCTTGTCCTTGGGACTCATTACTCTATTAGACATGTCACTAAAGACCATCTTCAAGACATTTCCACTTTGGCTAGAGATTCCTAAGTAATGATCTTGAAAAGAGGCCGTGGGTATACTCTCCCTCTATCAGGAGCGGTGAATCCTCTATTGGCTACCCAATTACCTTCGAATACCTCAAGCTGTACCCAATCATGAGCGACCTCTATGAGGCAACAAGGAATGGAGTCAAAGCACATAATTAGTATCCAAGATATTCTTGAGTACTTCAAGTCTAAGGATATATGCACCATTGCTATGATGAGATTATCATTGACATTTGAATAGATAATCCATATGATTGTCTCATAGTAGGTCATCCAATGTACTTGACTACTCTTAGCAAGCATCCACATGTTAACTTTGAACATATCATGCTCATAGCTTATGAGATTTACTGCTTGATCCAATCAAGGAGTATAACATGTGCTAGTCTATTCGGATCAATAATGTCCCATCTTGTTGATCCTATGACTAGGGATAATTTAGATATTAACATAATTACACATGATAGGAATCTCATTATCATGATCCCATCATGATTTCCTTCATGCTATGTTTCATATCATGGACTTTCATTAATCAGTTT
>CATIWF010170870.1:0-12758 GCA_949630135.1 Balakata baccata
ATTTAACTCGTATTCTTATATTATATAAGAGAAAATAATATTAAAAACATATTAAATTAATTGATTATATTTATAAATTATATAATATCAAATTTTGAAAATTTTTATTTATAATTATCATATTTTATAATAATTATTATTTTAATTATTAAAATAAATAATTGTATAAAAACTATCATTTTATTTTTTTATTTATTCATACATTATAAAGAATATATTTTATATTATATAAATAATGCCCCTATAACAACATTAGTAGGTATTTTTTATAATTCTTGATTCATATGAATAGCTTTTGATTTAGCAGATATTTTTCTTTCATCAAAATTCTTAGTATATAGTAAAACTTACTATATCTTGTTTTCTATTCCAAAATGCATTAAGTATATGAGCACAAATATCTATCATAAATTTTTCTTCGATCTTTTTAATCTTTTCCTTTATTTCTTTTTTTTTTTATCTAAATCTTCTATTATTTTTTTATTATCAATTTCATCTGATAATTGTTTAATATGTTTCCTTTTATTTTTAATTTGATTAATTCTTTGAATATTATTTTCTTGTAACTAATTTATTTCTTTTGATTTCATTAGAAAAGAAAATTTAAAAATTATTTCATTTTCTAAAATTTTTGTAGATATTCCTTTTTTATTAACATTAAATGGATATATCATAGTTATAAAGGGAGTTCCTAAAATGATTCATGAGTTTAGATTTTTTACTAATACAAAACTAGTTTGAAAACAATATTTTTTATTACATATTTTTACATTCGATAGTTTATAATTTACTATAAGCCTAAATCCACTAGCAGTGTGCAGTCATTCTAAAGTTTTTTCATAATATTTTGTTGGTATTAATCTTTCTTGAATACAATTTTGATTAGCTCTACTGTTTATTAAGGCTATAGTAATTATATGTGTATCATCATTTATTATTAAATTTATTTTAACATACCATTTTCGAAAATTTATTCTAAAAATACTATATACATAATCTTCGGTTTCATGATTAGAATTTTCTCCTATTTCTATTTTTTCTTTATTTTTGAATAAACTGCTTAATTCATTGCTAAGATTTTCTTGTTCTAATTTTTGTATTTTTTGTTTTAAATATAAAATTTCTTGTCTTAATTCTATTTTTAAATTTTTTTATTTCTTCTTGAAGATCTTGAATATTTATAGGTTTTTAATTTTGTTTAAATCTATTACAATAAGAATTAATAATTAAAACAGAAATACGAATATTTAAACGAAATTTATATTTTGAACATCAAATACATAATATTGATAATTTTTTTGATTGTCAAGATTTTCATAGAAAATTAAATTTTTAGATATATTTTTAAACTTTTTAATTCTGATACATCAACATAACATATATGATTTTAAAACTTTTTAAATGAGTTTACATAATTTTGAATTATATAACGGTTATTATTTAGAATAATTAGACATAGATGATTTAATAAAATCAGAATATAACTATTTATATTGGTATTATTATTATTATTATTATTATTATTATTATTATTATTATTATTATTATTATTATAACATCTTGAATTAAAGATCGTTTCGTTTTGGTGTGAGAGCCCGGAAGGATGAATGTTAGTTTATCTAAAAAATTGAACATTAAAATAAAGTTAAAGAAAAATAAGTGCAATATAACCAGTTTGTTAATAAGTTTCTTCAGCATGAAATGTTGGTCAGCCTTGAAGGAGAAGCGTTGGTCAGTCATATTAAGCCAAGATGACGTTAGGTGGTCCCATATCGCTGGGTGGATCTTATTATCATTCAGATTCTATTTATCTTATTAGTCTTTAATTTTTTTAAGGTTTAATGTAATGGATAAATTAGCTAGAATCATGTGGTTCTAATAATAATAATAATTTAGAAGACGTAAATTCAATAGAAGTGAATATAGTAGAAATTGAAAATCAATTATTAGATTGGACTATTCCTAAGCAGGCATTAAAACAATATATAAAATAGGATCATTTGAATTTATGCAAGATTATTCAATTAAAACAACTAAACATACAATAGCTTTAAATGAAAAGCATGAAACTATTTTATTATTTTCAGAAAATGCTATTAAAAAACATAGAAAGAAATATAAGTTTTTACATATTGGATTAGTATAAATAGCTATCAAACCTTTATTTAGATCAGGACTAGACATACTAGTTTTAATGTGTATAAGATACGTTAGACATACAAACTTTTCAAATTCTTTATTAGCTATAGTATAAACAAATCTTACTAATGGACCTGTTTATTTTAATTGCTATCCAAATTCTTCATTGAGCTTATATGACCCTCATATTTATGATACTTTATCTTTAACTATTAAGATAAAAAAATTTAGACTTTAAACAAAATGTTAAAGCCATTGTAATTATATACAGAATCTACTATAAAGTTATGTCTATAACTTTAAATCTCAGAGGTAGATATAGTCTAATAAAGATGAAACCTTAATTTTTGAAGGAAATAAAACACATTCTAATATTCAAATTCCTAAAACATTAAAATGGAATGAAGTTACTAGGTCAGGAGCTTGGGAATTAATAGAAATCACTGAACCTAAAATAAAAAATATTAATAATCAATTTTCTAGGATAATAGAACAAAGTGATAGATCTGTAAAAATAGACTTTATTCCAGATAATATTCAATCATCTAGGATTTCAACATATTTTAATAACATACCCTCAACTAATTATATTCCAAGAAATCTATCTATAAAAAATTATGAACTCAGGAATGTAGATTTTAATGAAAATATTCCAAAACCTACATATATTGAAAATGATAATAATAAATCTGAAGACTTTTTGTCTTTAACAAGATCACAAATGGAAACATTTTCTCAAATAAATTAATATGAATAATTTTTCTATAGATAAATAATTTTTAAGAAAAGAACTAAATGAAGAATATAATAAAGAAAAAAGACTTTGGTATTTCAATACATTTTCTAAAGAACAATTAGATAATTTTAAAACTGAATTCTATAGTAATATGAAACAATTAAAAGTAAATATTCCATTATTTACTTGGTTTGAAATATATTGTAATTATTATAATATTATTTACCCCTTTTCTACTATAGTAGTAAATACTAAGATTACTAAAATATGGAAAACAATTGATAATGATCAAATAATCTCTGTACATCATCCCTTAGAAAAAATGGCATTTATTCATAATGATACAAATTATATAGCATTACCTTTTAAAAAGCTTAATATTGATAACAAATCTCTTGAAATAGATAATGAAATTAAATATACTCAATTGCAAAACAATTATTCAAATCAAATTTTATCAACTATATGCACTCAATTAGATAGAGTTGAATCTTTAGTTCAACCAGCTGAGACTAATAATATTTTACAAAATATACACCATAAAAATCTCTTATTTAAACCTTTTGAATTTTTCTCAGAAATAAATATCAATTTAAGACCTAAAGACCCAGTATTACAAAGAATAGAAGCTTAGCTTGCTGATTTAAATATTAAAAAAAGAAAAAATAAACACAATATATCTATAATAAATGAATCTAATACTGATAATAAAGTTGATGAATTAGAAAACCAATTTCAAGACAAAACAAATATTAATAAAATATATTTTGGAAACTCTTCTAAGACTTTTACTCCACAACCTGAAACAAAAAATTATTATTCACGACCTACTCCTCTAAATACTCATTATGAAGAACGAACTCAAGTTGTATAAGCAAAATATGATGGAAGCTCAATTTATGAATGGAATATAGACGGCTTAGCTGAATATCAAATTTTAAATTTACTTTAAAAAATGTCTATGGCCATTAGTGCTTATAAAGCAAATAATAATAATGATTTATCTATTGGCCAAATGCCTATATCTGGATTTACTGGCCAATTAAAAGGGTGGTGAGACAACTATATCACCACTGTACAAAATATATAATATTCTATGCTAAGAAGTTAATGATTAAAACAGAAAATAATGTCCAAACAGAAACACAAATAGATGATATATTAAACACTTTAATATTTACCATTATGAAATGTTTTATAGGAAATCCTAATCAATATCAAGTTAGAAATTCAAAAATATTATTAAACTTTACTTGTCCAAAATTAAAAGATTTTAGATAGTATAAAGATTTATTTCCAACAAAAGTATTCACAAGAATAGACTGTAATAATTTTTATTGGAAAGAACGTTTTATGGCAAGATTGTCAAAGGTATTTGCTGAAAGAATTAGAACTAAGATAATAATAATCTTATACCTTATGATAATTTAACTTATAGAAATTTAATAAATTATATTAATAATGAAGGATTAGCTATATGTTCAAATTTAAAGTTTAAGGCAAAATTAAAGAAAGAAAGTATTCAAGGAAGAAAAAAATTATAATTTTTTTGTCAACAATATGGTTATGACCTCAAACAAGAAAACAAAAATAAATAGATATAAGAAATATAATTACAGACCAAAAAGAAAAAGAAATTTTGAAGATAAAAATTATAATAAAATTCATTGAAAAAAGAATTATAATAAAAACCATAGTTCTAAAAAATCTAATAAAAAAGATAATCAACAAAATGATATAATAATTTGTTATAAGTGTGGAAAAATAGGACACTATGCTAAGAATTATAGAGTGAAACAAAATATTAACGAATTAAACTTATCAGAAGATTTAAAAGAAAAAATTTTAAAAATTGTTATAACTGAAGAATCAACAGATAATGAATCAGAAATATCATATTATACATAGAATGATTTAAATTTACTAAGTGAAGAATCTGAATAAACTGAAACAAATGTTTGTAATTGTATAAAACCTTGTCAATGTAATAATATTAATTTTTTAAGTTTAGAAAATAAATTTTTATTAGATATAATAGAAAAAAATTAAAGACTCAGATATTAAAAAATAATATTTACTAAAACTAAAAGATATCATAGGAACAACTCAGAAGCAAGAAAAATTTGAACCTTATAATTTTCAAAAAATTTGTTATAGATTTAAACAAAATAAAAAGCCTATAAATATTCAAGATCTTCAAGAAGAAATAAATAAAATTTAAAAATAGAATTAAGACAAGAAATTTTATATTTAAAACAAAAAATACAAAAGTTAGAACAAGAAAATCTTAGTAATAAATTAAGTAGTTTATTCAAAAATAAAGAAAAAATAGAAATAGGAGAAAATTCTAATCATGCAACCGAAGATTATGTATATAGTATTTTTAGAATAAATTTTTAAAAATGGTATGTTAAAATAAATTTAATAATAAATAATGATACACATATAACTACTATAGCCTTAATAAACAGTGGAGCTAATCAAAATTGTATTCAAGAAAGATTAATACCAACAAAATATTATGAAAAAATTTCAGAACGACTGCACACTGCTTATAGTAAATTATAAACTATTGAATGTAAAAATATATAATAAAGGATATTATTTTCAAACAAGTTTTGTATTAGTAAAAAATCTAAACTCATGAATCATTTTATGAACTCCCTTTATAACTATGATATATCCATTTAATGTTAATAAAGAAGGAATATCTACAAAAATTTTAGAAAATAAAATAATTTTTGAATTTTCTTTTCCAATGAAATCAAAAGAAATAAATTGGTTACAAGAAACTAATATTCAAATAATTAATCAAATTAAAAATAAAAAGAAACATATTAAACAATTATCAGATGAAATTGATAATAAAAAAATAATAGAACATTTAGATAAAAAAAATAAAAGAAAAGATTAAAAAGATCGAAGAAAAGTTATAATAGATATTTGTGCTCCTATACCTAATGCATTTTGGAATGAAAAACAACATATAGTAAATTTACCATATATTGAGGATTTTGATGAAAGAAAAATACATAATAAGGCAAAAGCTATTTGTATGAATCAAGAATTATAAAAAACTTACCAACAAAAAATATTAGACCTAAAGCAGAAAGGTTTAATTAGAGATTTTAACTCTCCCTGATCATGTTCAACTTTCTATGTTATGAATGCATCTGAAATAGAAAGAGAAACTTTTCGACTAGTAATTAATTATAATCCTACAAATAAAGTTTTACAATGAATAAGGTATCATATACCAAATAAAAGAGATTTATTAAAGAAACTATACGAAACTAAATTATTTTCAAAATTTGATATGAAATCAGGATTTTGGCAAATTTAAATATGTGAAACTGATAAATATAAAACATGATTTAATGTACCATTTGGATATTATGAATGAAATGTTATGTCTTTTGGTCTTAAAAATGCCCCATCATAATTTCAAAATATTATGAATAATATTATAAATGCTATTAATCCTTTTACTATAGTTTATATAGATAATGTGTTAATTTTTTTTCAAAATCTATTGATCAACATATAAGTCATTTAAACAAATTTTATAATGTAATACATCATAATGGTCTAATAGTATCCACAACTAAAATGAAATTATTTCAAACTAATATAAGATTTTTAGGATATGATATTAATCAAGGAATTATTAAACCAATTTTTACAAGTTTAGAATTTACAAATAAATTCTCATATGAAATTAAAGATAAAAAATAATTACAAAGATTTTTAGGATATTTAAATTATGTACATGATTTTTTTAAAGATTTAAGAAAATTATGTCAACCACTATATAACAGAATAAAAAAGAAATTTATTTCTTGGACGGAAGAACATACTAACACTGTCAAAGAAATCAAACAAAAAATGAAGTTTTTATCCTGTTTAAGTCTACCACATCTTGAATCATTTTTATTTGTTGAAACTGATGCTAGTGATATAGGATTTGAAGGTATATTAAAACAAAAATTCAATAAAAAAAAGTTTAGTAAGATTTTATTCTGGAAGTTGGAATCCAACTCAAAAGAATTATTCTACTATTAAAAAAGAAATTTTAAGTATTGTTTCATGCATCAAAAAATTTGAAGATAATTTTTATATGAGAAAATTTTTATTACTCATTGATTGTTTAGCATCAAAATATGTTTTAGAAAAATATGTTCGGAATCTAATTTCAAAACAAATTTTTGCATGATGGCAAGTTTTATTAAGCAATTTTGATTTTGATATTGAATTTATTACGGGAAAAAACAACTCATTGCTTGATTTTTTTATCTCGTGAATTTTTACAGGGCAAATAAATAAGTAGATTTTATCAAAAGTTTCTTTACGAAGTAATTATAATAACCAGAATTCTACCCCAGATAATCCAACTAATAATAACTATAAGCCCGATAGCCCTTCTAATCAACTACTTTTATCAAATAGATTTACTTCTTTCCAATCCAGAACACGCAATACTTTGATAAGACCTTGTTTTGCATTAACCTTAGATGCAAGTCCATCTAATGCCAAACCTTCTACATCTAATTTTCCTTCACCTTCTCCTAAGAAAAATTCTTCAATATATATTCTACACTCAAATAAATTATTTATTAAAACTCTAGATGATGAAGAAATATCTATTACTTCAGAAGGATTTATAAATTTGCCAAATCTTCAAAAATTAGAGAAAAGAAAAAATGCCCTCTTATAATTTCAACCGCTTTCTGTAAAAAAATCTCTGGATCTTCAGCTTATTTTCTCAAATCTATGTACCCATACTCCTCCAGAGTTTTAATAAATAATTTATTTAGGTGTAGAATATATATTGAAGAATTTTTCTTAGGAGAAGGTGAAGGAGAATTAGATGTAGAAGATTTGGCATTAGATGGGCTTGCACTTAAGGTTGATGCAAAAGAAGATCTTATCAAAGTATTGCGTGTTCTGGATTAGAGATGAGTAAATCTATTTGATAAAAGTAGTTGATTAGAAGGGTTATCGGGCTTTTGGTTATTGTTAGTTGAATTATCTGGGGTAGAATTCTGATTATTATAATTACTTCGTAAAGAAACTTTTGATAAAATCTGCTTACTCATTTGTCCTGTAAAAATTCACGAGATAAAAAATTAGGCAATGAGTTGTTTTCTCTCCTAATAAATTCAATATCAAAATCAAAATTGCTTAATAAAAGTTGTCATCGTGCAAAAATTTGTTTTGAAATTAGATTCCGAACATATTTTTCTAAAACACATTTTGCTACTAAACAATCAATGTGTAATAAAAATTTTCTCGTATAAAGATCATTTTCAAATTTTTTGACACATAAAACAATGCTTAAAATTTCTTTTTTAATAGTAGAATAATTCTTTTGAGTTGGATTCCAACTTCCAGAATAAAATCTTACTAAACTTTTTTTTATTGAATTTTTGTTTTAATATACCTCCAAATCCTATATCACTAGCATCAGTTTCAATAAATAAAAATGATTCAGTATGTGGTAGACTTAAACAGGATAAAAACTTTATTTTTTGTTTGATTTCTTTGACAGTGTTAGTATGTTCTTCCGTCCAAGAAATAAATTTCTTTTTTATTCTGTTATATAGTGGTTGACATAATTTTTTTAAATCTTTAAAAAAATAATGTACATAATTTAAACATCCTAAAAATCTTTGTAATTATTTTTTATCTTTAATTTCATCTGAGAATTTATTTGTAAATTCTAAACTTGTAGAAATTGGTTTAATAGTTCCTTGATTAATATCATGTCCTAAAAATCTTATATTAGTTTGAAATAATTTCATTTTAGTTGCAGATATTGCTAGACCATTATGATGTATTACATTATAAAATTTGTTTAAATGACTTATATGTTGATCAATAGATTTTGAAAAAATTAGTACATAATCTATATAAACTATAGTAAAAGGATTTATAATATTATTCATAATATTTTGAAATTATGATGATGCATTTTTAAGACCAAAAGACATAATATTCCATTCATAATGTCCAAATAGTACATTAAATTCTATTTTATATTTATCAGTTTCACAGATTTGAATTTGTTAAAATCCTGATTTTATATCAAATTTTGAGAATCATTTAGCTTCGCATAGTTTATTTAATAAATCTCTTTTATTTGGTATATGATATCTTATCCATTGTAAAATTTTATTTACAGGTTTATAATTAATTACTAATTGAGGAGTTCCTCTTTCTATTTCAGCTGCATTCATAAATAGAAAGCTAAACAGGACTAGGGAGACTTAAAATGTCTAATTAAACCTTTCTGCTTTAGGTCTAATATTTTTTGTTGGCAAGTTTTTTCTAATTCTTGATTCATAGGAATAACTTTTGCCTTAGTAGGTATTTTTCTTTCATCAAAATCTTTAATATATGGTAAATTTACTATATGTTATTTTTCTATTTCAAAATGCATTAGGTATAGGAGCATAAATATTTATTAAAATTTGATATTCAGCTAAGCTGTCTATATTCCATTCATGAATTGAGCTTCCATCATAGTTTACTTGTGCAACTTGAGTTCGTTCTTTACATTGAGTATCTGGAGGTGTAGATCGTGGATAATAATTTTTTGTTTCAAGTTGTGGAGTAAAAGTCTTAGAAGAGTTTCCAAAATATATTTTATTAATATCTGTTTTGTCTTGAAATTGGTTTTCTAATTCATCAATTTCATTATCAATATTAGATTCATTTATTATAAATATACTGTGTTTATTTTTCTTTCTTTAATATTTAAATCAGCAAGCTGAACTTCTATTCTATGTAATATTGGGTTTTTAGGTCTTAAATTGATATTTATTTCTAAGAAAAATTCAAAAGGTTTAAATAAGAGTTTTTCATGGTGTATATTTTGTAAAATATTATTAGTCTCTGCTGGTTGAACTAAATATTCAACTATATCTAATTGAGTGGAGATAGTTGATAAATTTTGATTTAAATAATTGTTTTGCAATTGAGTATATTTAATCTCGTTTTCTATTTCAGGAGATTTGTTATCAATATGCTATATAATTTGTATCATTATAAATAAATGCTATTTTTTCTAAGAGAGAATGTACATAAATTATTTGATTATTATCAATTATTTTCCATATTTTAGCAATATTTGTATTTACTCCTATAGTAGAAAAGAGGTAATTAATATTATAATAATTACAATATATTTCGAAACAAGTAAATAATGAAATATTTACTTTTAATTGTTCCATATTACTATACCAGTCAGCTTTAAAATTATCTAATTGTTCTTTAGAAAATTTATTAAAATACCACAATCTTTTTTTTTATTATATTCCTCATTTAGTTCTTTTCTGAAAAATTATTTATCTATAGAAAAATTATTCATATTAATTTATTTGAGAAAATGTTTCTTTTGGGATCTTGTTGAAGACAAAGAGTCTTCGTAATTATTATTATCATTTTCAATATATGTAGGTTTTGGAATATTTTTATTAAAATCTACATTCCTGAGTTTATAAATTTTTATATATAGATTTCTTGAAATAGAACTAGTTGAGGGTCTGTTATTAAAATATATTGATATTCTAGATGATTAAATATTATCTGGAATAAAGTCTATTTTTACAGATCCATTACTATGTTCTGTTATCCTAGAAAATTGATTATTAATATTTTCTATTTTAAATTCAGTAATTTCCATTAATTTCCAAGCTCCTGACCTAGTAATTTCATTATATTTTAATCTTTTAGAAATTTGAATATTAGCATGTGTTTTATTTTCTTCAAAAATTAAGGTTTTATCTTTTAGTAGACTATATCTAGATTTGGGATTTAAAGTTGTAAACATAACTTTATAGTAGATTCTGTATATAATTGCAATGGCTCTAACATTTTGTTTAAAGTCTAAATTTTGTCTTAACAGTTAAAGATAAAGTATTATAAATATGAGGGTCATATAAATTTAATGAAAAATTTGGATAACAATTAAAATAAATTGGTCCATTAGCAAGATTTGTTTATGCCATAGCTAATAAAGAATTTGAAAAGTTTGTATGTTTAGCGTTTCTTAGATACATTAAAACTAGTATGTCTAGTCCTAATCTAAATAAAGGTTTGATAGCTATTTGTACTAATCCAATGTATAAAAACTTATATTTTTTTCTATGTTCTTTAATAGCATTTTTTGAAAATAATTGAATAGTTTCATGCTCTTCATTTAAAACTTAATTGAATAATCTTGCATAAATTTAAATGATCATATTTTATATATTGTTTTAATATCATGGTTAGGAATTGTCCAATCTAATAATTGATTTTCAATTTCTACTATATTATCTTCTATTGAATTTATGTCTTCTAAATTATTATTATTATTATTATTATTATTATTATTACTACTAGAACTAATTTTTATTTGTGGTTTTTTGACAGATAGGATTCTAGCTAATTTAGCTTTTAAATTAAACCTTAAAATAATTAAAGACTAATAAGATAAATAGAATCTAAATGATAATAAGATTGATTTAGCAATAACGGGACCACTCAGCGATACGGGATCATTTAACGCCATCTCCGCTTAACACGGCTGACAAACACTTTACCTTCTGAACTAACCAACGTTTCATGTTGAAGAAACCTATTAACAAACTGGTTATATCGCACTTATTTTTCTTTAACCTTATTTTAATGTTCAATTTTTTAGATAAACTAACATTCATCCTTTTAGGCTATGATACCAAAACGAAATGATCTTTAATTTAAGATGTTATAATAATAATAATTTTAATTATTAAAATAAATAATTGTATAAAAACTATCATTTTTTATTTATTTATTCATACATTATAAAGAATATAGTTTATATTATATAAATAATGCCCTTATAACAACATTAGCTTAACCAGTTTTATCAAACACTAATACAAATCAACTATTAAGAAAACATTTGAAATAAAGACTTTATGTTGGAAAATAGTAATATTATATCCTCAATAAAATTTTTGTTCGGTAACAATATTAGCTTAACCAGTTTTACCGAACATTGATACAAATCAACTATCAATTAACTGCTATTAGCTGCAGCCAATAATCAAATCAAACAAAGTATCTTTTTTTTTTAATTTTTTTCAATAAAATAGGTAGTGATATCATCATCAATTAAACGTAACCACAAAATTCATGATAAAAAAACATTTGAAATAAAGACTTTCTGTTGGAAAATAGTAATATAATATCATCGACAAAATTCCCGTTTGGTGTGCCAGTATCGCCAATGGTAACATTGCATATCCGACAACCAAAAATTTTGAAATTGAATTTTTTTAATTTTGGTATTCAAAATTTTTTTGGCATTCATATCAATAAATTTGAATATTCACATCAACAAATCCAATATTCACCGGCATGAATCAGCGGAAAAAATATTTAGTAATATAATTTGAAACTAACTCTAAAATTTTAGTACCAATTTGATACTAAATTAATACATATACAAAAATTCTAGTACTATTAATTCATTTTAAACATTACATATCATTATCAGCATTCAGCAACAACCCAATAATTATTAGTTTAATGTTTTAAAAAAATTTATTTAATAATTTTCTTTCCACAAAAAGAAGAGATTATTCAATACATAATTTATTAATTTCTTTTTCTTTTTTATGAAGAATTTATCAGTTTCAGTGGTAGCACCGAACGACTTTCAAAGCTAAACACTACAAACCAACCGATCAAAATGGCATGTACCCAAATAAATAAATAAATAAATAAATAAACATATGCACTTTCATATATGCAGATCAACAATGAGCTGAATCAAATTTATAAAATTAAACAAACATTCAAAGAAAATTCCAACAAAATAATCCCTAAAAACTAAAATCCCCAATTTTAAAAA